>JAANSN010005497.1:0-12322 GCA_036850665.1 Dicranocentrus wangi
TGTTCGTTGTAAGGAAGAGTGAATACATGTAGTCGAAAATAACGGGTAAAAATTTCGGATACCATCAAGACTCACGTAGTCACCGTAAAAAAATACACACCAGGTAGTAGTAGTCTTGGTCGGACCACGAAAGGTTTTTCCTATCGTATCTAATTGCTGTTTTCCATTAGGAGATCACTATCTTCAGCAACGTTCCAAAGGTTTCCTTTGAAAAATACATGTGTACTACCTGGCCGAAGAATGTGCAAAATCCATTGGGACGGGGTTGCCCTTGTAGGATGTGATGTGTCTCTCTCTGGTTGAAACTAGGAGAATTTTGGGATTAATTGAAATCGTAAAAATTAGTGGAACACGGCAATTTGACTGTAGTCTGAAGGCGAAAACATAATATTTCATCCTGTTACAATCTTTGGAAGATTTCCTTAATGGCTTTTTGCTCTGATGACTCGACTCCTCGCTCCCCACCACTCATGCAATGCAAGATGTACAAAGACGCTCGAAGCAAAACATCAAAACATGTATAATAATAATATCGCCTTACAACGTATAGAGTGGTTTGATGAGGGCGAAAATCCCAAATTTTAATTTATTGGTCATATATCAATATGGAAATTAAGTTTATTACCTGTTGACTAGCGTAGAAGGCTACTCGTCGTGAAATGAGTCCATACATAGGGATTTATATATTTATGCATCCTCAAATATGTATTTTTTGCCAGAAATAAATATATGCATAATCTGCGTGCGCACAGTAGCAAGCTTGAATGAAGGTATAACAAACGATGCAGGTCTATCGGTCGGGGATGATTAAGATGAATGAAAAGTTCACCGAGTTTGGACGCTGCGCTCTACAGTTTTTGAGCACGGCTTTGGGATTGAATAAAATGAAATCTTGTTTAAACGCTGGCATTACACGGTACGCGCATATCTAAGTTCGACCGTGAAGGTAAAAGGTGAAGGTATTCATATATTTTTTCAGTTGACCCCGTTTCTCCATATCGGTGCTTCATCTACAAATTATTGTATTTTTACTATTTTTAGGTAGACTATTATCGAATCAGTGTGCCCCTTTGTAATATTGTGTGTTAGACGCAACTGTGTTATCATGATGATATGATAAAATTACTGATTCAATTAGAGAACAAAAAATTACATCATTTTTGCTACAAATTGTTATATCAATCAAAATATCAAAATATTGAGAACATTGAGAACGCAATTTGGTTGGATTTTCACTGAATTTTGAATTCCTAGCATACCTTCACTGGTACTAGATAAATATAAACAGTGAAACCGCGAGTGTAGGGGATGAAGAATGAATAAAAGTTTTGGGAATGAATGAATGAACGTGCATAATTCAGTGTTGTATTATCGATGGTACCTGAATTCAATGCTTTCACATGAGCTTTACTATTATTAGTTTCATGTAGTTCGGCTCAGTAAAAAATTGTAATTTTTATTGTTGCTCACCCTAAAAAGCAGGTGCTGTTGGGGTAATAAAGGTATTTGACTTTATCTTCGAAATCCTTATTGCGCTGAGGGAAGGAGGAAAAAATTCACTTTAAATCATTTGATTAGCAATGGTTCACTGATCGTGAGTAATTCATTAGGTACAGTGTAATGTATGCTAAAAGCTTGTGTAATTGAAAGTGAACCGAGCGAAGGGGATGATATAGGCATTATTACTCTTGAGTATATTTATTGGAGGACACATACTGTTTTTTATTGCCATATAGCGTAGGTAGGGAAAATAATCCAGCGTGAAAATTGATAGGTCAACAACACCCTAAAAAGCAGGTGCTGTTGGGGTAATAAAGGTATTTGACTTTATCTTCGAAATCCTTATTGCGCTGAGGGAAGGAGGAAAAAATTCACTTTAAATCATTTGATTAGCAATGGCTCACTGATCGTGAGTAATTCGTTAGGTACAGTGTAATGAAATGTATGCTAAAAGCTTGTGTAATTGAAAGTGAACCGAGCGAAGGGGATGATAAAGGCATTATTACTCTTGAGTATATTTATTGGAGGACACATACTGTTTTTTATTGCCATATAGCGTAGGTAGGGAAAATAATCCAGCGTGAAAATTGATAGGTCAACAACATACCTAGAGTTATCATGATTTTTCCTCCAACTCCCAGTTCTCTACCCTTTCTCCCCTGAATTCAAGCCGAATCAATTCTCGAGTAATGATACTACCATTATCATAGTCTTGGTGGATTTCTGATTTCACGAAAGGCTTACACACGGGGTGGCTTAATTTGTGAAAAAATAATTCATCAGTTTTTATTCCATAAATGGAAAGCCAAATTTCTTTCATCCGGGATTAAAAATGCAAACCCCCATCGATTTTATAATGTACAGGGTCAATTAGCTTGACCTAAAGTATTTCAAATTTTTGTTGTAAAACAAAAAAAAGCACCTTTATCACTTTCCGCATTGTCTCCACTCTGAACAAAACAGCTTAAGAGCCAAAATTCTCGCATGTTGATTGTCTCTCTGACTGCAACCAACTCAAAATGATTCTCACACTCTGATCATATATTATACTCTCTCGTCCCTTTTGCAATTCAGAGTGTGTGCCTGGTGCCTATACCAGTTACACAGTTTAAATCCTTGCTTTTAAAGTTAGATGAGCAAAAAAAATAGAGTTTTGATCCCATGCAGATCATCCGCATCATCCCCATCATCATGACTATCACCTTTTATTCTGTTATATTATCTGTTACATTCTTTGCAGTGTGGTGGTAAAATGTGTAAAGTGCAGTGGTGTTCAGTTGTGGATGATCCGTTACCTTTTTGATAGTACAAGTGTGAGAATCATTGATGAAGATTGCCCTGGGTCGTATAATAATAATTACATGACCAAGTCGTTGACGATGCTTGAATAGGATTAACCCTTGTCTCTATTGTCTTAATAGGATATGTACAATCTTTTCCCTTCTAGTTAGATTATGAAAATAAAGTAAATGCCTGTTTTATTGCTACATATTTAAAACTCTGGCATGATTATCCTCTCGTTTTACGTCTCGGTGTATATACTTAGGTACTTGAAGAAGACACTAACTTCGTACCACAAAACGTTTATGGTTTTTTCAGGGCGGACTCACGTGTACACTTTAGTTCTCTGTGAAAGGCGATGGCATATACGTAAGTGTGCTTGGTGTGTAGCTGCACAGAAAACGAAAAAAAACAATAAAAAATAGAATGTTCAGCTTTAGCTGGATTATATACGTGTAGTAACCCCTTTACTTTAAAAATTACCGAATGGAATGCTACATTTGTGCATACACATAAGGAAATATAATCACGAAGAGTGCAATCAGCGCAACCGCATCGTCGTCGTCGACGCTCATTATTGTTGCTATTATTTCTCATTTCCAAACTTCATGTCTTATTGGTGAGTGTACCAGGTTACACTTGTACGTCCAGGTAGTAAAGGATTTTAGTTAAAGGGCTTTAGTGAACCATAACTTGAGGCTAGTTTAATAATATTATCTTAACAACTCATTAACCGGTTTATAATGATTATTCGAGCTGGCTGATGATGAGTGAATTAATGGGGAAATATCTAGACAACATAAGAAATAAAGAACCCCTCAATGTAGAAAAAAATATATACAGGATTAAGGTGGGATATACGTAAAGTATGTCTCACATTCATCAAATGTGTGATGCTACTTTATTATTATTAGCAATAACCATCACTGGCACATTTTTTTTTTCAGACTTTTCATCTGATTTCGTTTATCTCCCAGAGGTCTCAAGACAAACCTTGCACATTATGCTATGCTGGTGCGGTAGCTGACACACAGCATTGCATTCCTTCATTAGTCAGATTTTACTTATGCAAATTAGACCAATTGTGCTTTCAGATAGAGATTCCGGAAAAAGGGTTTCATTGAGTCGGGCAGCAATTTTTTTCTCTTCTCGGGTAACAGTTTTTAAGTGACAAGTCGGAGCAGCAGGAGGAATGCTAGGTATCCTGTTTTGCGGGATTTTTCTTATCAAAATTGGTCGTTCGTTAGTGCAAGCTTGTTTTCTGCAATAATGTGTACAATATGACAATTGTTCCATGTTCTGCTTAAAGGTTTTTGTTAATAATGGGTCTGCTTTTAAGATACTTGCTCATCGTCAGTGTTTTTGTGGTAACTGGGAAGGGAAGCGAGGCGACAACTTGGTGTAATCATCCTTTTTTTTTACTTTCACATGCTGTGCTAGTGCTGCTGATGCTGCTCTAACGTGTGCTCAGAATATTTGCTATTTTTGTTACTTGATTTTTTCTACTTTTTCCTGGGTTTGGTATTTTTAACATTATTTTTATGTACACCTTCTCCTCCGTATGTACATGTGTACCTCACGCGCGGTTTGGTATTTACTATTTCTTGCAAAAATTCCATTGTCACGGAGCAGCACCCGTGTTTCTGGTAATGTGAGAAGCAAGCTGTCACAAGCCATCGGAAAATGAAGTGGGAAACCCCTTCCGAACGATAAAAACGTGAATGCATATAGTTACTCCATGATGATTACTATATGATATTTGCTTTTTAGAAATAAACTAAAAGGGAAAAAAGCAGTCCCGTGCGAATAGTCTGTAATGAGCACGTATAAACTTGCATTTTCAAATGACAGCATTTTTTTTTAATTATGTGCATACCCCGAGTCGATGAGGGTGCCGATAAAGTTGAGTGCAACATAGAAACTGCATTGTGTAGTCCTTCCTACGCAAATGTCACTTCACTACTACCTGGTCCATCATGACTACATTTTTAGAGTTTTGCACATTTTCTCATCATGGTATTTTGTAGAAACGGTGGAAAAAGGGATGACAAGGAGAAGCCGATTTGTTACTGTCATTTAACAATGCAATGATATACGACCCAGATCAGGATGTTGTTTATACGATATGGAATGAAGTAACCAGAGAGAAAACTAGCCATCATGTTTTCAAAAAGCGGTTTGTTTTCTAGAAGAAAAAAAATCTATTGAAATCTCCCCAATCTTCAACTTTTTATTTGCACTTGTGGATTTTTTCTGAAAAACAATCCTCCCAGTTGTTTAACTTCCTTGTCTTGACATTTGCATGAAATACGGGAAATTGTAATCTTTCGGAAGAATCTTTAGCATCAAAAAGGTTTTTACTTGATCGAGGAAAGATCCCAGCAGTTACGAGAAGTGTATAGTAGTAATGGGCACATCCGTCCATTTTATTTACTCTTGCTAATAAAATATTATAATAAATGCAAATCAGTTGGTTGTGTGCAGGGTTGAAACTTCTCATAAAAAGATTGCGCCAGGAAAAGCCCACGCACCAATCCCTTTTCTGTGAAATGTAAAATGTGCCGTTTTTTTCAATAATTATTGTAAACGTTTCCCCTTCATTATTGCCATGTATTTGTTTAGGCTGTGTGTAATTACTACGTATTGAAATTGCATCAATTGACGAATTCATTTTGGGATTGTTTTTGAAAGCATATAAGAATTATGGTGTATTGGTATAATTCCCCGTTTTATCTAGTAATAATCTCCGAAAATGAACATTCATTTAGGCAAAAATCTCGGTTTCTGTGTGGTACTATTGAGAGACTAGTAATCAATCAATATATTGCAGTGTGAAAGGATTTCACATTCATAAAAGGACTATATAACTTTAATAAGTTGGCTAATGAGGGATTACTTCGGAAAAGGTTATGAAGATACATGGGGAATCGGCTAACATCATCGACATCCGCATAGCTGAGTTAGCAGCTCCGACACAGGCTCACACAGTCTGCATTGTTTATTTATTTCCTGAATCATTACCCATCGCTATTTACAATGATGGAAATTGTTGCGCTTTGATGGTGGCTTCGCTCGTTCGTACACAGAAATACGACGAATGAATGGCAAGTTCATACGAAACCAGTTAGCTTGATGCAATAATAGAGAATTGGCTATTGGTGGCGGTGTGGGCCCAAGAGAAAAGTACCAGTGTAGCGGTGGTGGTGGTGTGTGTGTGTGTGTGTGTGCATCACAAAATGCATTCACAGCATTCTTTGTGTGTCCAAACTGAACTGAGAATGGCACTTGAGTGTGAGCAATTAGTATCGCCATTTTTTCTCTCTTTTTTGTTCGGTAAATGAGACCAGGAGGAGAGATACGTTACACGTTTTATGAATGCACATTAAATTCCCCCATGTCGCCTTATGTGTGTGCACTTGTTGTCTTAAATGGACATTAATCTCGTAGTTCTCCGTTTTAATCGTTATTACTTATTTATTACCTCGTTGATGAGGTTGATGATGATTCGTAATATGAAAGTTTGAGAATGTAAGTGGACATGTTGTTAACCCGGATGATATGACTGTTCGGGAGGTTTCCTGCATGGTTTTTACGAGTATAAAGAAGAGATGCCTTTTAAACTGCCTTAATGAGAGTTTTGTTGGGAACTAAAGTTTTTTTTGGTGAGCTGCAGCAGGACGACGACGGCCGTTACGTGGTCTCATTTCCCGGTGATCCTTTTTTGTGTGGCACATTATAGAGTTTGGCTAAATGAAAATAATCGTTAATTGAGTATGTGAGAACGAGATGATTATTACAAGTGATATATTTATAAAGCGATTCTGCGAATCCTGCCGCATAGATGCGACTTTAGGGACCTACAATTTCAATAGCCGTTATAGGTTATTCCCATTAAAGATGCAATTCTTGGTAGTGTTGAAACTGCAATGTTGACACTGTTCAGAAAAAGTACCGAAGGTGCATTGTCCTTTTAAGTACCACATCGTTTAGTTCATTTTTTTACCTTAGAGTTCAGGCAACAACTGTCAATTGTGTACATTGTTTGAGGATTTTTAAAGGAACCCAAGCTTTTTTATGGAAATGATGAAACCCTTTTAATTGTGCATACTTGAATGGGATTCATCCATTCACCAAAGGAATCTTGAAATTGGGAAAATGCATGGTACTTATTGTTGTCAGTTTTTATTATTATATTTTGATTTCATCAAATGTCCAGTCCCCAGTGGGGGGCAGTATTGAGTAAGTTAACATATGGAAATGGGTGGCTTTCTTTTTAGTATTCAAAGGAGTGTCGATTCATCCACCTCCTCGCGAGGTTTCCCACGTTAATAAATGACGTTGGGAACAGCCTACACACTGGCATCCAGATGGGCAAACAATCGACCAGTAATTGAGTCTGGTTAAGGTTTCAATGTCAGGGAAAATTTGGATTAAAAAAAACTGTCTGGTCGTTTGAAACTTCCCGTTTACTCAAAAAGGTACAAAGGGTGCCGTAGACTGTCTTGTATTCAAGGGGATATAATGCCGATTGAAAATCGGTTTGGTTATAAATGATCATGAGATCATGATGAATGCTGAATAGACGAGTTGAGTTATAGTGACAAAACTTAAGTGTACGACAATGCATCACAAAGCGAACAATGATAAAAATCTTTTATAATGGATATTCAATCAATATAGCGCAGCGTGGTGAGACGTGACGATCTCGTGTGATATGATATGAATGTCATTTTTCCGTATGGGTTTTTGCAAAGCCCACGAAATCCGTCTTCCTGTGTGCTCAACGTGAAAGACGGGGATGGAAACGGGAACGGACTGTTCATGCAATATGATAATGCAAACAGTAAATTGCATTTTTTTTTCTGTCCCTCTCTTTCTCATGCATGATGTGATGATGGTTGTCTCTCGGTGCTATCGATCATTTGCATCTTTATAGCCTGAGTTGCTATGATTTATTGTGATTGGTGCTATGTAGCACTTTGTACATGAAAAAATAGGTTTATAATTGGACAGATCACGACACGACTGGCTCACACTATGCAATCACAATCACACGTCTGGTGTCCCCTTTTCTCTGTGTGGAAAAATATCCATTTTTTTCTGGCTTTCGCCAATGAGCCAAAGCATTGGCAGGGGTTTTTATATGAGGTGTAAATTTAGGCCGTGTTTTTTCGCTCTTGTGTCATTGCCATCATTATTATCATTGTTGACGTGTAAAAAAAACTATCCTATAACCTACGAGTCATTTTGGGTGGCACTATTTCCAAGCCACTTTTACACTGTGGATTGTGGTAGGCCGTGTATATATATATTTTCGTTATCAAAAGATCAATTTCTTCCGACACAAAGGAGATGTTAGAGCCGCTTGCACTTTTGCGTTTTTAAGGATCCATAATTGAATTCAAGTTCGGTTGGTTGCGTTGAATGAATCCATGTCCTGTTTTTAAGGAACAAGATAAAGCGACGTGGTTTTTACAAAAATGAGAGCTTATATAAATGATCCTAAATGCGATCGATTTCAGGATGAACTCAGCGAGTCTGCGTCTGCTTTAGTTTCCCATGCAAATCTTTGCCGAGGTGGTTTATATTTCAAAAAAGCCTGTCTTCAGGAATATTTTAAAGAGATATGTGTGTCCTATTCGTGATGAATTTACATTGGCCTGTTGCATATGGATAAATGCATATCATGTAAGATTTTACACTCTCGAGTACACTGTTACTTCAAAGCCTTTCTTCCACTTAAGTATTTTTAGAATTTCCCCTGAAAATGGACAATCCACCGTGTAAAAATGGAACAATTGTAAATTGAGAAGAGCGATTCTCGTTTTTGATGCTGTATAGGTAGAAGTTTTTTTTTCTAGAGTTAAACATTTTTCTTTGAAAGCGTATCGCACACCGACCAACCCGATTGTTACAAATCGTGATTTGTTGTGAATGCTTCGTTTACTGTTTTTCCCATGTATGGCAGTTCATTGGGTACAGGAATGAGGTTACATTGACATTGCTTACGACACGATACCGAAACAGACAAATCTGCCAAACTGCAACTGCCAAAATTGCCTTAGCGCGTCTGCTGCGTGTTGTTGATTTCATTAATCAATTTTCTAGAGTCAAGAAGGACCATTGCGAAATTATTGACTTCCGTGAACCATCCTTGAAGGTGAAGCATGCGAAACAAACAACAAACATAATAACTTAAAGCAGAACGGGGCATTGAGAGAATGGAAATTTCGCAAGAGGAAAGCTCCACCAGATATACATATACATATTATAAAACACTTAAACTTGTCTAGCAGGTGATTAGTGTTAAACATTACCCTCAATTTGACATAAACTAGCTACCTCTACAATCATTCCTTTCCTTTTGCTTCACTAGCATCAAGCCCTTAATGCGATTACATAAAAAAACAATTTTCGACTGACAAACGGTGAATTATGGCCAAGTCTGTAATTTCTTGGTTGAGATCAAATCAGTCGAGAAACTAACGGTGCAGCATCACTTACATAATTACTCTTTGAACATTTACAATCTCCTTGTTACTTGCCCCCATGCAAATTATTTTCCTCTTGTTTTGGCAAAAGCTAATTATTATTTCCGCTTTTTCTCGACAAAGCCTTGCATGCACATACGATGCATGTAAAACAATGTGTGCAATTTTCCCACTCATATGTCAGTCAGTCAGTCAGTTTGATGAAAGGATCGACACAAGCAGGTAGAGTACAAGCGGATAAAAAAAACAATTTAGCTCGGAATACCTTTTTTTACCTTAAAACTCAATCCGGACGGTTGAAAGATTTGTGTGAAGTGAATTACGTGTGATGCATATTGTGAAACATAAGGTGAATTTTCAATTTTACCGAGAATTCTAAAACATATTCTGTGGCTTACACATTAAATATATCATACGACTCTACCTACCTTGGTGCTTGGTTAAAATTTTCGGTAATGTATTCTCTCCCCGTTTAAGAAAATGCAGTTATACTTTATTCATGTCGTCCTTGTGGAATCTCTTGTAATTTGATACACATGAACTCACGTTTTAAAAAGGTCGCATGGGAATCAGGATGATTTTCGTTGAATCAGGAAACAGCATATCATTATGCATGTATTTATCCGCTTCCATAATTGGCTACGATTACCACCAGCGTAGTTTACATATTTTTATGCTACGTAACAGGAGAGAGAGAGAGGAATGATGGATCTGTGTATATGTAGTTAACAGTATCATAACGTTTGCTCACAAGACAAGGAGTACACATTTCACTCAACCAACTATTTTTTCTCATTCAGTTTTATTGATTCTACAAGTAACGTTTTCCGCTGAAAGTAGACAGTCACACTGGATGTTTGTTGGTATGCAAAAGTTGGATAATGAATGTGAAGTGATTTATGGAGCATAATGGCTCCCAAGTAGTAGTAGTGCCTCAACAAAGACATTGTATATGCACAGCTTAATTCCACACAATACCTGGTTTTTAAACTTGGCTGCATTCAATCTAATTAACAATTGCATATCCTCTTGGTGGAAAAAGCAGAAGGGTGATTTGAATAACTCCTTTCTGCCAAAATGCATATATCACTCAAAATTAAGCGTATTTGACAATGGGCCCGTTCCTGTTACTTTTTCAAAGTCACAAAGCTCGGTTCCTGTTTCAGATTGAAACATCCTACAATGCAATATATGCTTTTTCAATAAACTGTGATACTATACCAGACACAACATCTATATATTATTATGTATATAGTATTTTATGCCTAGCGGTTTCGCATTTGATTGAAAATTTGAAAGTATTCAGAAATTCGTAAAGAAAGTTATAGACTGTCTATTCTACCATGACTGCATTATGAAACTGCAATGCAGATTTGAGGGAAAATGCGTACAGCCTGCAACTGTGGATTTGAATGGTTCAGTCAGTCCCTGTACGTAATATTTTGGGCTTATAATACGTTCTGTAAAAGAGTTATTTAGGTATTGACAGACGAAATGTGTAAAACTGGGAAGCAGTAGTAAACTGGCCAAAGGGAATATGACAAGAATAAATACATTTTACCATTATGAGAAAAAAGCCGATTTGACAGGTTAGGTTTGTGTGTTCTTCAACGGGTTCTCTCAGGAAAAGAATGGCTCATTTATTAAACCTGAGAGCGTTGTGTGCTCTTCAGAGTGGTGAGTATCGACTCATATGTGCATACTATCTATTTATCAGTATACACATGCAAATTCCATATTATCTGAAAGGAAAGGAGTGAAAAAACGGTATATTCGCATTCACTTTGAAAAATTACGATTGTGGTATTGTCGGTGGAGGTGGAGTAAAAGATTTGCTTTTGTAGTTTCGCAATGTAAGCATAAAATAGGAGTGTGTGCAGGTTGCATATATAATAACGTACAAAAACCGTCAGTTTCTGCTAACCTGTTATGCATTTATAAATGGAGTGGAAAAAAATGTCAGAGAACAGTAGAAAAATGACATCATAAATGATTTGATTTATCACTATTGGAAAATTCGATAGTTCTCTTTTAATCCCTTCCTTCCCGTGAAAACAAGTTTTTTTCTTGTGGACCCAACAAACAACATCCCACCCCACCACATATTGTTTTTACCGAAGCCGGATTTCGCTAATGTATGAAGATTTATGACGAAAATTATTTTCCCTGTTTTCTTCCTTGCTGTTTCAGGATTTTCTTGGGGGAAGCTATTGCTCATACCTTTTGTGCTTTTATTGTTACATGAACCGTAAAAGTGTACTGTATTTCTGGCATTTATAGCAAAATAATTTTTGCTTCTGAATTGTAAACTTGCTAAAAAAAAGAATAGCGTACGTCGTGGATACTTGTATGTACATAAACATAACTTTTACAAAGTTGCGATGATTATCTCGTATCCAGTCTCATAATTAATTAAGAGAATTAATCATGCTAATTACACGTATACTAAATGCTATTCTTGTTCCTTTCTCCTGATTGTGTATCTCCTCTGTTTTGTTTCTCTGATATAGCACACGCTGACGGGTCACAGTGGGAAGGTGCTGGCTGCCAAGTTTATGGGAGAACCTTCGAAAATTGTCAGTGGATCCCACGATAGAACTCTCAAGATATGGGATCTCAAGTCGAGAGCTTGTAAGTAAAATGAATTCTGCTTTCTGTTCAAGGTAGATAAGAAAAAAACTTGTATGAGTTATGAGGTGTCCGCAAACGAAAGTTTGTTCGGGGAGCTTGTTTGTGCAGCACTGGCTGCACTGGTGGAATCGTAATAATTTCAAATTAACTAACTGACTTGTAAAAGCATAGATATGCTGAAAGTTATTTTTTTCGCTGGTTTTATGATTGTTATAGAGTTACAACGTAGGATTTTGTGTTGAAAGCATAACAGTTTAGTCAAGATTCGAAATAGGATGAATTACTAGAAAATGATAAGATTTTTTTAACAAATGTAATCATATAACATATTATATACCTGATGTGCACTATTAATGTGAGGATAAGGAGGCTATGTATCGTGTGGTAATGGTCCTTTTGCACAAGTCAATCCAACCATA
>JAANSN010005498.1:0-12321 GCA_036850665.1 Dicranocentrus wangi
TAGTATGAAATGAGAGAATTTTGTGTGCTTATCACTGATCCATTTACCAACTCGAGTCTGCTGTGATGAGTTGATCACATTTAATATGTTGCTGTAAGTATATAAACATAATGGACCAGAACATACTTGAGTGGAGGTAGTGTGGCCTAAATCAAATCAAGATAATGCTGATATACATATATTGCAGGGTGATATTAGAGCAGATTGCACAAATTGTTGACAAGAGTTAGAAAAAGTTTAGAAAGGACGATGATGAGTCTTTCCAAATCAATTCAAAAGAGTGTTCTAGCATAGTTGCGCATATTGTATTAGTAAAGCCACACACTGGCTTGTTGCGGTAGTGCGATTTTTCATGTTTCATACCCGCTTCTCCCATGTCCAAAATATATATGTACCAACGTACCCGTATCTTACAATTATAATTATAACACCTTTTTGAGTAAAACCCATTGCATTTCACATGTTATTGCGTGCCTCCGTTTTTTGTGGAGCAATAGGCAGTAGAGAAAGAACGGTGACTTTCCAAGCTAAATCTAAAACGACGGATATTATGCTGCAATCCGGGAGATATTTATACATGACATGATATACATTTTTTGTTTGGCACATGCATTCCTTTGAAAGTGGACTAGAAACAGAGAAAATTCTAATAAAGTTGATCGCGTGAGCTATTACTCAATTTTTGGGCTGAGTTGCTGTTGATTGTGAGTAAAAATGCCATTACCTCATTAGGTTTTTAACTTACATGCAAAGAACATGCCCACGTTCCTCTGTTTGTGACAAAAGTAACGGTGCATGTGCATATTATATTGTATTTATAGTATATACTTTTACAGAGTTTATTATTTTCTAGCCCGAATAAATAAAATATATTGAACGAGTTTTGATTACGTTTGATTAAATACTTAAATTATAATTGTAAAGTGGCAGCATCATCCGGATGACTATAGAAAATTTTAAATGGAGGAAAGCTGTGAAAATTGTGGCGTACGATCGATTTGGTAAGGATCCCATTCCGGCGATGATGTTTGATTTCATACAATAATTATTACATATATGCATAATAAAAATTTTTTTAGGCCTTGGCAGCTGTCGGTGTTTTGATATTAGGACATTACGCTCAAGAAACCAACGAGGCTCAAGAGGAATTCAATCCTGAAGTGACAACAGAGTCTGGCTTAACTTTGGACAATGTGATGTCAATATCAAATAGTAGGTCCAATGCCATTAAGTCATTGCCTTGGAGTATTTGATTGTGCTCACTACTCTTCATTTTCGTGAGGTTCTTTTCCCTGTTTTAGCCGTAGCAGGGTCTTTACCCGGGAGAAAGTCGGAGGGCAGTAATGTACAGGGAAACTCAGATTCGAAGGATAAGAGCCAATCGCCAGGCTCAAAGAATGACGGACAAAAAAGCAGTGAAAAGTTTGGAGAGAAATCCCATGGGAAACATGATGGGAATAAGGAAGGAGTGGGTGAGCAACAGGAGGAAGAGGACGGAGAACTGCCGGATTTTGATTTTGAAACTCTCAAGAGCTTAATGTCTCAAGGTGGGTTATATGAAGACTTATGCAAAAACAATAATTGCATCACAATTAAAAAGTAAAATTACCAAATTGTACGTGTTTTTTTCTAGCTATAGAAATATTTTCTTTGATTCTTCACTTTTGGGTTGCAATACGACTCATTCGAGCAACAAAAAAGGTAAGTCGTTCGTACGTACGTGAATGTGTGGGCTTGCTAATTGGTTCCACTTACAGTCCCAGTCTTTCATTTTTCATGCATGCTATATAATTTTTGTCAGGACGCTTCAGTAAACTCTGCATTAGAAAAAGCAACACTGTGGAAGAATGTTCACTTGTTAAGTCTTATTTGCTACGTTCTCGCATTCGTGGGCATTTTCATTCAAAGGATTCCACTGCAGTTGTATTCAGCAGTATTCATTCTGTCCATCACCGAATTGGCGCTTCTCTACGTAGTTCGCCTTTACATTCAGGAATTATCAATCCAGGCAGATAAACGGGATAGTATTTGGACTAAGCTGGAGGCAAGGCTGATCAAGTTAAAGAATCGGTTTTCACGACCTAACCTTTCGCTTCAAGATGTGGGTAAGTTACAAGTAGCAGAAAGTCAGCTTCTGGAAATGCATACGGTTATTATAGATGAAGTATAGATTTTTCTTTGTGCGTTTTTGGAAACATTTACAAGATACGATCCACAAATATTTGAATCTAGTGGATATCATCTGCATAACACTGTATTAAATTAGGACTTGTTGTATAGTGTAAGTATCAATGCAAATAAATATAACTGACTTATGTCCCAATCCAAGAATTCATAACATCAAGTTATCTTACCTCTTCATCACAATTAGTCCCCCAATGACCTTTTTTGCATTCATTTCTAGTGCAACGTAACCTACGCTCTGACAAAGTCCTCTGAAACTCCGGAGACATGCTGTTTCGTAGTAATTTACAATTCGCATTCACGTCAATCATTTCATACAATGTTCCAGTTTTACAAAGTTGTCGGGTCCCAATCGTACGAAGTCAGGCGATGGTAAATTCTACGTTACCATTCCTGTTCCCTCCAGTTGTAAATACGAGAACGAGGCGTGGACCATTACCTTTTGCTTGGATGACTCCAGTTCCATTCCATCCGAACCCCCTAAAGAAAGAAGTGATATTCTGACGAAAGAATTGGACTCTTTTCCTCCATACCACGTTGACCGAGCATGAGAACAATTAAGAAGCGTAAGCAAGCATTTTGTGTGTACCTTAGGCCTAGATAGTGCACTTTATTCCGTGAACTCGGCATGCATCGGTGGCATGCACAAAATTCATGCATAAAGCATGTTTAAGTTTTCAGCAGATTTTGTGTAATGCCAAAACCAAGCCAAATGCAATGTGCAGCTAACAAGCGTGCAAAAGCAATTGAAGAAATAAAATTCACCGGTTTGAGTTTTTAGTTTCCTTTCCTCCTCTTCCTTTTCCGCCATAAAATACCAACCTCATATGAAAGTCATGAATGTGCATATGCAAATTATAGGAAGCCAGATATCGTCAAGTCCAACCCCCCATCGACTACCCATACCCACTTTTCATAGTCCATCGTCCATCTCTATCGTATCCATCTCTGAACTACAAATAAGCGATAGCTATTTGGCTTTTTTAACTGCATACTTGCACCACTTTAAAATTTAGACAACACATGCAAAATACTAATTCCAAACTAATGTTATCATCCTAATCATTGAGCTCTCTCGACTGTTTCAAAATATATTGGATAAACCGCTGCGATGTAAGGTTTTCTAAATCATTGTAATTCTAATGTGCATTAACTGTTATGATTATGACTGTAAGTTCATATTATTATACCATTATAACAATGCCAATAATACCAAATCATAATATTATATTATAGTAATGCACTTCTGCGTTCTTACCATGATGACATTTACATAACTGCGTATATGGAATCGCGGAACATGGAAGGATACCTTCACGGATATCTACTATCTATACCTACATATTCGATGCGCCAATAATCATTGTCATAATAATTAAATACGCCCCGTCAAAAAAATATGAGCTTAACAGCAATCAATTGATTAATTTTTTTTAACCTTGTCACCACTCCAATCACAACCGCATGGTCAACTACAGAACCGGAGAGTACTGATTTTATCAATGCCATCTTTCAATCCATCTACTTGAATGGATATTCAAAAAGAGTACACATTTAACTGGTCCTTCTACAATCACGTTGATGTCCCGAATCACTCAAGCGGCCACGATTAGAGCTCGGAGCAGAGAACATTATCGGTTTTTAGTTTACGTGGTGTTGCGTGTATTGCGTTCTATCTTACTACTTAAACCTTTATTTCAGCGAGTATCGGAAAGTGCGTGTGTTACATAAAAACCATCATGAAATCTACGTATTTCCCATTAGTTTTTGTTGTATTAGCAGCAACTTTAGGTGAAAGTTTGGCCCAGTTTAATGCAACATGCGACCCTAAGTCTGTGCCGCCTATGGACAATTTTAGTCTTCAAAACGTATATAAATTAATGGACTAATTAGTAGTTCAATAACCAATATCTTGGGATTGATGGGACCAGCAACGTCATTTCAAAATCACAGTATAATGGATTTTTGTTTTCATTCAGATTTATGGAACTTGGTATGCTCAGCAATTTTCAGCCAGATTAGCAGATGACGTAAGTCCACCGCCATACCGCTGTTTGGTTCATGAAATTAGCGCAATTTCAGAATGGTTTGGGCTTTATATGATCAACGAAGTGTATGAAATATTTATAAAAATAATATTTTCATAAATATACAACATACATCCGAATTGTGACAAACACGTGTACATCCTTTTAGATACCAAAACGTTACTGGTGACGATGTTGGCGAAGATCCTTCCTATTTTTTCATAAATATTCAAAGTGACGCAATTTGGGAGATACAGAATGAAGATGGAAGTGGTAAATATTCTTATTGTTTCTAGGAAGTAAGGATAATTCTTTAGTGCTAAGAAACTTGCTTGAGAACCAATGCTGTATGTATTTAGTTACTACCGATGCAGTGTACATGCACACCGACTACGACAACTGGGGGATTCAGTACCTCTGCACCGTCAGAGACAATTACAGATACGAATCTATGATAATTATGACACGAGAGCGAACACCCAGTCAAGAGCTTATGGATGTTTTGGAGAGCATCTCAGAGGGCTACGGATTTCTTAAACAAAACATTGTCCGCATTGACCAAACTAACTGCAAAACAAAATAAAAACTATGTATTCATCAATATTAATATTTTGTTTCAGGATAAAGTAAAAGGAAATTGAAATAAATGTACCGAAAAGTCAATTCAAAGATTTGAAAATAAAAGCTTTCGATAATAGTGCCAAGTCCTACGGTAGTCAAATTATATCAGGCTGGACATGAAATCATATGCCTACTTACTTACTTTACTTTGCATTTGGACACTTGAGTTATAAGAGGGGAACGTGAGGATGCTATGATGAAGGTTAACAGGTTGACAACATTTCAAAAGTCAAAGATAATTTTAGCTGGATTCTTCGAGTATGTGGTACTATATTTAGTTGCATGCATTTATAATTAGCGAGGTGTAAAAACTTGATAATGCATTTTACTCGTACGAATTCCCCAATATAGCAAATACATATGTAATGCATTAAAAGTATTTTTTGCTAAAAGAGATTCCCAGCGACCACTAACATAGCTTTCCAGAGAGATGCAATGACGCATCACAACGGCGAGGCGATGACATTACTAGTTTCTACTGGTTTTGTAGTCTCGCTGAAGTATGATTTCTTCTCATGCGTGGGAAAATTGTAGACTTACTGATTTCCACTCGGCTTCTTAAAAGTTTTCCATGTTCACAAGTGGAAGGAATTTTCTGAGATGTACCTGCATTTCCAGAAAATTCCAAAAGCTCTGACGATTTGTAAGATTTGAGAGGTTTAATAAGCTTTCATAGCCCGCACTTACTCAGTATACGCCAAGTTAAGTAAAGACCAAGTAAGATAAAATTTTGTAGACTGAAAATTTGCCCAGGTGGGTTATATTAATGTTCATTCATCAGGTGCCAAAAGTGTATATTTTACTGCTAATTGCAGTTCTCTTGGCTGTTATGGTCGTACTTTTAATGATCCAATTTGGAGTGTTTCCAAAATAGTTAGAAGCTAGGAAATGGTGAAGCAGGAAGCAGAGGAACTGGGCTAAATGCAACATAATTCGTTAGACGAAAAGCATCCATTGATACCGTTTGGATGCACCGAGGACTAAAATTCTGCTACATGAATACGGGTGTGTGCTTTTAAGATACGTAACATCAATAATTTAATAATGACAAACTCATTTTTATT
Source organism: Dicranocentrus wangi (assembly GCA_036850665.1). NCBI lineage: Eukaryota > Metazoa > Arthropoda > Collembola > Entomobryomorpha > Entomobryidae > Dicranocentrus > Dicranocentrus wangi. Next base: position 5,897 of record JAANSN010005498.1, read on the forward strand.
AATGTTTTATTTCCTTATTGGTATTTATAGGAAGCCACAGCACGCTGACTTTGACACTTTGTTGATGCAGAATTGACTTGACCTCACATGAATTTGAAATCAGATAAATAAAGATGTTTGTGCGAGCAAGTGTGGAATTTTTATTTTTCTTTAAATTACACCAAATACCAGCATACGCATATTTTTGTACAGACATGCATGCACCTGTCTGATTTTTTCAAATCTTATTCCGGTGGTTGAACCAACTTCAACTTCTGCAAATTTCAAACATAAGAGTAAGACGTACGGAAACCAGTTTCCGTATACGCAGCAGCAATGCTTATCTACAGAAATCCTATCACAGACATTCATACATACAATAATGTAATTGTAATGCATATGACAGGACAACTACAATCATTCTGTGCATATATTGTTTACTTAAACTTATGTCTAATCAGGTTTGACAAATACTGACAAAAAAATTATACATTGTAGATTTGCGGAAAATTTCATTATTATATCGAATCGCTCTCAACAATAAATCTCAATATACAAATACACAGGTTCAGGCGAGTCGCACTCACACGTTCAAAACCATATTATTATAGCAAAGCACAATTGCTTGTGATTACACACGAATTAACTGAATGTTCACCTTTGTCTACGTGATCGACTGGACAAGTGCTTGATCCGGTAGATAACAGCTATAATGCTGATTTTAAACAGGATCAGTGTGAATGCCGCATGCATACGGATTACAAATTTGGTATATTGTACCTAGGTATTCAAGTTTCCACGGTCCATTCCTTTCCAAAGGAAACGTGTGTTGGACTTGGACATGTCAAAGCATAAACACATAACATATATCTGTTATATCATTATCTATCAGTTACATTCACCTTGCTACTTACAACGCGAACTAAGGTTTTTCACGAGGACAACCCACTTTCTATGCAGTTTTCGTGCAGTGAACTGGATCTGAAATGAATTGGACTTTGCAATTCCATGGGCGTCATGATGAGTAATTCAAATAGTAATCCAACGCTGTGGATCCAAAAGGTAATAAGCTAGCAAAACACTTGTTTTTATTAAGCAGTTTAAAGTTCTATATTAATTTTGAAATAGGAAAATGTTACCCAGAAAGTGCTGCGCTACAGTTTCTGCTACGTCGCCATACTTATCATCTCCGTTTGTGTGTCATTTCTCCTGTTTCCTTCAACAGGAGCTAGGTAAATCATTCGTAATACATAATGTATATGTGATCCGGCGTCTGGTTGGGTATGCGATAATGATTTGGAGGTTACGAACTCTTTTTAGGATTGGTATACTATTTACCCTTCTAGCATGCGGTCTATTTATCAACTTAGTTTTTGTCAAATTCACGTCTCTTCGAAGAAATGAGAGATGTAAGTCTACATGATATTATACTTTCAATTCAAAAATATTTATAGTCGAATTTTGGTCTGCCAGGTTGCTTTAATTGTATCGTGTGCCTCTCATACAGATTCAGAAAACAACACGCCTTCCGCCTTAATAATCGTGGGCATGACGTAAGTTTTAATTGGGGACAAAATACATGGAGCAGTTTGAGTCTATTATTATTTAAAATAAGCTCTTTTCACGTTACAGAATGGTGTCAATGGATGTTCATCCAACCTCTGATCATTTTCCAAGCATTCATGTGACTGGATCACGACCGAGGAGAAAAGAAAAGGAGGAGATGCCTCTTGTTTTTGATGATCCACCGGCGTACATACCTCCTCCTTCATATAATGAGATTGAAGTTACATCAACTGATATTAAGTCACCGTCTCATCAAATACTATCTAGTTAATCTCAAGTGTGTAGCCTAATGACTGTTAAGATTTTAATGTATGGGAATACATATATATTTTGTATTTGCATTTAATGTTTGACATTTGGTGGATTATTATAATTTCTAGTAGTGTACGAGTATGAAATGAATGTGTACAATGGATGTTCCCCATTCCATTATAGTCATACAGGAAATTCAGGTAAGTTGGTTTGCACACTCCTCTAAGCTTGCTCACAACTGACAAACTAAATGCCGTCGAGTGAGAGTACGCACAGTAACATTAAACGTACATGAGCCGACGGAAACAATTTTTGTTGTGCGACTCTGGAAATTGTCGGAGTTAAGTAACGTCATTATTGATAATTCAACACAGGAAAACAGATCCGACAGTACCAATCTGAGAGATATAATATAATATAATTCACCGAGTTCGCCCTGTCCTTGTACTAACTTATTGAATGTAATACTGCTTCTACTAGCACTAACAAAATACAATTACAAACACCATATATAGTATTACCCATGTTAGCCAAAAGTGACTGACTGGTGAGCTACCTTTATACATATATTAATAATAATCTTTCAACCCTTGATGCTGCTCTTGCTGTTTTCTCGTTGAGTAGGTGGTAGAGGCTCAAATATAATATGTGACATTAAGACTCTTTGTTTCCTCAGGTTTTCTTACATGGATTTTTTCCATTATGTTTATTTTTAATGCAAAAAGAGAAAGGGATCGTGCGTGGCGCTGTCCATGAGACGGAAAGATGAATCGCTTATAACAGCCTATAGAAATAGAAATCATGTAGAATACAAAACTAAAAGGCGAAATCGGATTATTCAATCGCATTATTAGGTATTTTGCTGGAGTGTGCCTGCAAACTCTTACGTGGCCATTAAGTTAACATTGTTCAGTTAGACGTAAGTACTCGTGAGCCGGACACGGTGAAGCATTATGGTCCAGCAGAGGAAAAATTATTTTGTGTATGTACAAAGGGGAATGATATTGCTGGAACTTCGAAACGAGGTTGAGTTGGGAGCTTCTACTTTTCTCAAATCTCTCAACTTCGTCACATTTTACTATGGAACTATTAGTACTAGTAGTACGTGCCAACCTCCCAAACACACATTTGGCATTAACACCTACACAGCATTATGAGAGCAAAAATGAGAATTGCGACGACACTTATATGGGGCCCTTTTGTTTAGATAACTTTATCCTGTGTAGGTATTTGATTTGTATAGCGTCCAACTTCCATATAATGCGAAATTTACGGAGAAAAGGGAGAGCAAGTACTGGTACATGATGGAAATTCTAATCAGATTCACAGGTTTACAAAATGTCATTGAACCCACGACCACACAATGTTTAATGCGATGCGAATATTGAATTATATCAGTGATGACTAGGATTTCCATTGAAAAAACAGGAATAGGGCTAGGTAACCAACTGTCGCGACTAACCGTGTATTCCTGTCAGTGCCAGGGCAAGGAAGTACAGGTTCTGTTTAAGGATAATTGAGATCAGCGACACAAAATAAACCAAAGATGATACAAAATGATAGGTACCTTCCATTACAGTTCGCCAGTAAATCATCGATTTGTTTAAATCGAGTCTACTATCCCGGACTTCCTGTCTAGAAGAACCAAATCAATTTCTCTGAAGAAGCCACATGAAAGGTTACCGCTGGCTGGAGCTGAAGTGGGGGACAAATATTATGAAAGCATTATTGTTTTGGTAATGTTTCGTTTGACTTCTCATTCTGACTGGAACGAAAACTTTTTTAACGCGTAGTATTATTCTTGGAACAAACTGGTACGAGACGTACTGTTTCCGAGTTTCCCCTTTCACCTTTTTGTTCAAGCCCAAACAGATTATGAATAGTGTATTTTCAAGTATTTATCCTACGTACTATTTCATATGAAAATGCCCAGCTTTTGATGAGGAATATCTGGAATATTACGTGGAAAGGGTCATTATTTCATCCGCAGATTAAGCAACGAATCGATATTGGTGACGAGAAAAAAACCATTCTTTCCGCAATAAAATGTTAAAAACCAAATATTAACTAACCATTTCCTTTCCGTATGAATTTAAGGCATATTATAATTTTGCCTACAGGAAGCTTAAAGAAAGGGTAAACCTCTCGGATTGGAATGGATACAGATTGGTTTTACTTTTTTAAACATGCAGTTTCCCTGCGCTCGCTGGGGAGACAATATTCACAAGTATAGTTTCATATATGGCGCATATAATGCATAGTACATAGCATAAACGACATTCTTAATAACCACAAAGACAACGACATGATCAAGGAGAATCCAATATGAATCAATCTCTAGACAAGGCTTTTTAATCATAAAATCTCAAATGTAAACTCTTTATTCCAGTTCAGATACTCTTGCCTCTTCTTTGCCATTGTGAGTATTTTCTGCCTTCTCACACGGCGATCTTCTTTCCACACTGAACTAGCAGCTGAGGGGTTTTTCCGTTCAACAATATACGGCTCTACAAGCTCATACGGTTCGATGAGAGCGACTGAAATAGTAGAGAGTTGAGCCCTGCGCCTGTGCAAGTAGTACAGTTGAATGAGTCCAATAATTGATAATACGTAGGTGACAAGCGTTATCAAGAATAGAACCGCCATGCAGTAATATGAGGTTTGAAACTTTCGAATATTCGAAAGCATCTCGTCACAGGGAAACTGATAAATAAATAATATGATTTGACAGTAAACATTTGGAAATACGTAATATGCGCATAATAATATTTAAATGCCTATATGACTCCTACACACACGCACCGTCTCCGTCACAATCTCCTCCGTTGTTGTCGTAATTTCATCATCCGGAAATGCCAACGCTTCAATTTCTTCGGCGTCATGGTCATGTTGAGATGACTGTACAATTGGTTCACCTCTCCTACTTTTTGGACTCAAAATAAAGCTAAATGTGTGATCCGGATATTGTTGACAGTCCTCAATTAAGTCACGTTGATATCCATACGTTTTGTGCGGGTCCGGCTCGAAAATTTGTTCACCAGCAGCAGCGGTTGCGTTTAATCCCAACGCTAGGGTCATTATCAAATAGCCCTAAATAAAAGGTTCAAAAAAGGTTTAGTTTGATAATGTGCTTACGTACATACCAACTTGTAACGAGATCGCCAATATACATGTGCGCGCACTAATTTTTACCGTAAAAAGGGCAAGTTTTCTTAGCTGCCGTGTCATAGCAAAAATTGCTATGCCTGACCCTAAAATAGTCATTATAGTCGATAAAACGAACAAGGATATGGCCCACAAGAGATCTTGTTGCCGATAAAGGATATCAAAATGGTTGGTCAAGGTAAATCCATGGACCAAAAGCTGAATTAATGCCGCAATCTGCGTAAAAAGTTTACATTTTTAAAAGACAGACAATGAGGCGACGGGTGATTTTCCAATTCTCGAATACATTTTGTTTCTGTGCTTTTACCAAGTTTACAAAGTAGCATCTAATACATCTCCTTTTGAGATAAATTATTTTTCTAACACCAGACGCTCGCCTATCTTGTCCACGTCCAACCGCTTTGCTGGGTATTGCTGGTACAACTTCGGGCACGTTTTCTACTTCAACAAGATCGTCTTGATCGTCCTGAGCTTCCGCTTGCGCTTCCTCCATTTGTAAGCACAGCTATAAAGTAGATGATTACTTCGTTACGATTTAGGCATTCGGTTGTGTGTGAGCAAAAAGAGTTTAGAATGTTAAAAATATATATTGTTTGTGTCCAGAAAAAAATCTTTGTGGATACATGGTAGTTCTTGGGTTCATTAGGTCCGCGTGCCAGATCTAGATTGCCCAGGAAGGAGCCCATTGTTTCAGTGACAACTGATAACGGTTTGTATTTCTGTAGTGTTTCATTTTGATATTTTCAATCCCTGTCTCATGTGCTTATCAATACAAGGATATTATAGCTCGCAGTGTGGATGTATCTACAATCTACAAGCGCATATTATCTATCCTGGAACTTCCAGAATATATCGCGACTCCCAAACTCCCAGCGTTGTAAAGTCGTAGTATTTTATGAAAAAATGTCTGAATTGAATTCAAAATACGTCGGTAGAAATCGAACAAAGATTTTGTAATATGACAGCGGAAACTGTGAGAACTGTGGTGGATGCGGATGTCACAACGATAGCTGCTGCCTGCACGTCAACGAAAAACCGAACACCGCTATTCGCATTGGCCTTCTTACAGAGAAATACTTTTACCCCGAAATGATATCGGGAGTAGCAAAGGCAAAAGGTACAGCATATAAGCTTCGTTGTTGGTGGAAATGAATATTGCACAAACAAAACAATACGAGAGGTTTCCTTCTAGCGTCGAGTAGGAAGAAAAGGCAGATTTTGAAAAAAATAGCGTAGGCACTTTCTCTTTTCCAACTTTTATGTTCCTAATGAGCGCAACAAAAGCAAGGCCAAAATGAAGAAGTCCTGCTTTGTTTGATTTTCAACACTGATTTCCGTCAACTCTATCTTTTGTCGCATGTCTATATAGCTTTGCCGAGAGATTCATCTTCCCTCCTGTAATACATTGTATATTAGGGAGTACTTTCAAGTAGTTAGTTGAATAGGGAGCCGAAAGCGGAAGA
>JAANSN010005499.1:0-12320 GCA_036850665.1 Dicranocentrus wangi
TCCTGTTCAAAACCAAAAGTGGTACTAATTAAATTTATTATCCTGCGATTGTTTAAGATGATAAAAAATCAAAACTTTGGCCAAACAACACAAATTGGCTTGTGATAGCTGTAGTACGACTCATAATACCAACAACTGAGAAACGATACGTCAGAAAAACATATGTCAAGGTGGGTGCCGAGGTTTGTAGAGGAAGTCATCAAGTTTAGCTGCGACTGTAGGTTATATGCGGAAAAGATTCCCACAATGTCTGCGTGTTGACTGTCGGAGAGGTCCAGATTGATATCGCCAACATACACGACATCCTGGTTCACTGTCGATAAAGATTGTTGAAGAAACTGTCGGAATTTTGGTTTTGGAAATGTTGGTGACTTGTACATGACAACAATTGTAAGTCGACCGTACTTGACCGTTAGAAAAATACAATGTCCATCTGGAGATATTTGCCGATTAACCAAGGGGTGAGCAGTTGCTGACGTAGTAGGTGTATTATCTACAATGAATAAAACATCTTGGTTTTTAATAAAAGAAAGGAAGATTTAATTTTGTGAAAACACGTCGCATCGTGTTTCCATATTATTATTTGTTATATTCGGACTAGTTACCTTTTAAAAGCATGACTGCCCCCTCTGAGTTTCTTAGCACTAACCGCCGCTTTCGCCTACGTCCGCTGCAGTTCGTGCGATGCAATATCGAATATCCAGGAAAATCAAACTGATCATGGTCAAGAAGGCGGGGTTCGACAAAAGCAATTAAATCTGCGGATGTGACGCATGGGTCACAAGCCGCATCTTGCAAATGACATTTCAATGATTGCACATTGTGAAAATAAAACTTGTGGTAATCCGGAGGCATGACTTGAAGAAATCGTAACTTGAATTGGTAGGGTTTTGTTTTAATTCTAGCTAGCTCAGCCGTCACTAGGTCGTCTTGCGCTGGAGGTTCTGGGGCAGTAAATATGCCATCAATATAAAAACTGTTTATGCTTGTGGCCCTGCTGCATGCCACATAGAGGTCCTCCCGCTGCAATTTCCGTCGCCCAGACCCTTTTGTAGAAACAACCACACATGGCATTGTCGAACCCTGCGACTTTGCAACTGTCATTCCGTTGCAAGCAACTAGTGGCATCTGCACACGTACCAATTGAAGTCCTTTATACACATAGGATTTTGTAAGAGCCTTTTTTATTCTCTCAATGGGCACCCAATTACGGTAATTGTTATTAGTTTGAGCGCGTTGATTGATCAATGATGCAGCTGCTTTTCGTTTCTTGTCACCGATCATTGGGGTTCTAAAGTCTAACCACACTCTAACCGGTATCCTCCCTGAGGCTTCTTCGCTGGTGGTGGAATACTCAATTGCCATTAAGTTTCCGGTTGCTCCATTAAATAATCCGTCTGCAACATCAATGTTTGTCGAAATAAAGTACTCGCCTCCAACTTTTAGGTAAGTCTTGTAGCGCAGTCCGTCGCAATCTGATACACTCCATTTCTTAGCGGCTTCCAGCATATCGTTTTTTGTCTTCTCACTTCCTGACCCTAAGTGGGAGCGTATTAAATCGTAAAAATTGTTAGATCGTGGTTGAAATTGGCACTAAGCTAAAGACACGTCGACGTGTCTGTAGCTGAACGTTCAAGCCTCTAATTAGTTGTTTGCACCTTGACTTTATTTTCTTTACCTGTAACGCAATCTTCTGCAGTTGACAATGCCCCCTCAGAAGCTAGATTTTCATGAACTTTATTGTTGCGATCCGTACATTCCTTGTTTGATTTAAATAACCAAATGGCTTCCACTGGAGGCACCAAAGTATCAGATGTCTCTCTAGTTCGAATTAGTGCGATATCCTCTTGGTCCATTCGTCCTTCCGACATATTATTAAGTGCCTTGCAAAACTCTGCTTCTCCCCTCTGACGCATGATTTCCGTCAATTCATAAATGGTGAAATTATCTCTCCATAAGTAGTTCCCTACGAGATTACCATTAGGGAGATGCTTTGGAATGTTAAATACGTAATCGGCCATGATCGGTCTTAATTGACGTAAGTGTCCCACGACCAATACTGCAACTCCTCCAAACGGTTGGTCGACGTTTGTAATTTGGCGAAGGCGTTGATTAATGTCATACAACATTTGGACACTTACCATCGATATTTCATCAATGATAATGAGCTTTAATCCACCCAACTTTTTCCTCAGGGAGTTTAGCGTACCCGCATCCAAATCTACAAGACGTTCATGCTTGCGCTGCTGTGGCTGCAGTCGCAAAGTGTGATGGATCGTCATTCCAAAAACATTCCACGCGGCTTTACCAGTAAACGCCATTACAATTACTGGAGGCTGTGAAAGATCCCGACCAGGTAAGCAATTAAAGAAGCGAAGAGTCGACTGGACAATGGCTGTAATAGCGTGACTTTTCCCAACTCCGGCACCGCCACTTAAAAATGCACACAATGGTTCGTCAGATGTCTTGAGACGATGGAGAATGTCAAAAACAAAATTACGTTGCCTTTTATTTAAACTCCTCATCAGCCGTAAATAATCATCAACGGGAAGCATAGTTGGTGGAAGAAATTTTTCAGCTTTGGAGTTTTGGACACGTGACCTAGGGACTGGATTAACCATCGCGTCAGCCAAAATTTCTTCATCCTCCGCCCACTGGACATGGTGATTGTTATTTTGTGCTTCTTCGTCAGAGTCTTCTGTTTCATCACCGTACGCCTGGATCTCCTCGTCTCCCAAATTCCGGTCTTTGTAAAAATTCTTGGAGTTTTCCACAATTTCGTCATGGTACAAATTTCCAAACTCTATAGTATCTATAATAAGAAGATCTAGTGCTTCATCCCTCCATGGCACAAATAACATCAGTTGTTCTCTCCAGTAATTGCGTGGATCAACTCTACGATTGTATCCGCGGAAACGAATTACCTTCCGTTCTGTTCGTTTCCGTATATACCCTGTTTTATCAAGAAGAGGATACCGAGGCAATTTACGGGAAAATGATTCTTCATTTTTGCCTCCAGCATTATCCTGCTCTTCCTGAAAACGCGGCGACGCGTTTTCATCAATGACTTCTTCTTGGGCTGCTGATGCGTTTTTTGTTTTACTTTTTTCAAACTCGTAATTTGATGCAAACTCTGCTAGACATATATCTTCTAGCATTAATGGACGATTTATGTAGCGATCCAGTAATCCCTTTTGGCAAATATCTTCACTGTCGTCTTCGAGTTTGCCGAGCTCTTCTGAGTTTTTTAAAATACCCGTTCGTTCTTCCGGAGGACTGGTGTTGATATAAACTACCTGCCGACTACTATATGTGTTTGAAATTCCAAGTAAAAATCCCGCAGCTTCCTGTGCGGATATCTCAGTCCCGTTTAGCAAGACTTTTGCAAATGCCTTAATTTTTTCTCTAATTTCTGGATTTCTCTTGGCTTCCCGAGCGGCTGCTTTCATTAGCTTTGATATTCCACCATCTGATTTAAGTATGTATCCGACACAATATTTTGCGCATGCGTATGTATTCGTGACAAACTGAATGTACTACTATATGTGTTTGAAATTCCAAGTAAAAATCCCGCAGCTTCCTGTGCGGATATCTCAGTACCGTTTAGCAAGACTTTTGCAAATGCCTTAATTTTTTCTCTAATTTCTGGATTTTTCTTGGCTTCCCGAGCCGCTGCTTTCATTAGCTTTGATATTTCACCATCTGATTTAAGTATGTATCCGACACAATATTTTGCGCATGCGTATGTATTCGTGACAAACTGAATGTCCATATTCGCACCCCATGCCTCCAGCATTGGTCTGTTGTATCGGTTAATAAATGCAGCATTAACGTGTCGTTTGTGTATTACAGTTGTCCTTTTGATGGAGCTTCGAATAGCTACAGACAAAAACTTATTCAAATCAACGGGTTTTTGCATCTATGAAATTATAAATTTTGCAATCGCTATTGAGGGCCACTTACCCATTGTATAATCCTCCATCGTTATTTGAAGAGTATCTAAATATTCATTAAATTCAATGTCGGTATCGTTAGTTTTGGTCCTGTGTGTCAAATCCTTTTGAATTGTTTCATAGCGTTCTTTGTGTTGTTTTTTCAAAGCTGCATCAGTGTTCTTTGGAAGTGGCTCTAAGATAGTTGTTTCTGGAAAAGGTGGCAGAGGGTAGCCAAATCGGCAGTCATGTTTTCCTTCTTTATACTTGCAAGTTGCTGAATGACTGTGAGTTTGTGTTTTTATTAACTTCTCCATTGGTCCATCCTGGCAATTTTCTACAGTGATATACCTGTCAATGAAATCTCTGCAGCGTGCGATTGAGGAGGGATCTATTTCATCATACTCCGGTGCATCTTCAAGCCAGTACAAGCCATGAGAGTGGGGAGATCCCCGCATTTGAAATTCAATTCTCCGAAAAGAATCTTTCAATTTATAGGGTGCAAAAATTCCTAAAAGTAATGTGTAAAAATCAGGAGGTTTAAGCATAGATTTTTTGTGGTTTTTGTGATTGAATTGTGGAAGGAAATAGTTTAAGTATATTCGAAAACACGTCGACGTGTTTTCGCATATATTGTTTATATAACAGACATTGACAATAGCTTACCATTATTTCTGTTCATTAAAAGGGTGTGTGCCTTGCGGATTCTTCTATCAAAATGACGCATGCATGTGATCAATTTGTGAAAACACGTCGACGTGTTTTCGCATATGTTATTCATATAACAGACATTGACAATAGCTTACCATTATTTCTGTTCATTAAAAGGGTGTGTGCCTTGCGGATTCTTCTATCAAAATGACGCATGCACGTGATCGGGTCATTTCTTATCATGTTTGCCTTCTCGTTGCCTGGTATATTGGCAGCATCTTCTTCCGAAATATCCTCATTGTGCAACAGTTTTTTTAAAGTCACATGCAATTCATTCCATCTTGTCTCTGCTGCAGAAAACGTAATGAAGAATGCACACTTGCCTAACTGACGAACCATCGAAATCACTTGCTTACTCTTGTTTGCCCAGTAAGCTGGCGATGAACGGAGATTTTTCCAGACGGCGTACCCCTCGTCGTGACTAACCATTGTCTTAAGAAATTCCTTATCGCGCGCTTGTCTCGCAGTTATCCGATCGTTCCCTTTCCTTTTTTTGAGGTAAATTTGTATGGCAGAGCGCATCTTCTCGTTAAATGATTTTTTAAAGGCGTATAATACTTTGGCGGGAGCCGCACACCGCCGATCCTCACGCAGTGACTCTGATTTTGCAATGTCAGTGTACGTGATTTTGACACCTTTTTTGAGTTTCCTTTTTTGTCCCGCATATATTTTTGGATGCGCCATTTCCTCTGCGAACGGGTCATCGTAGAGCGGTTTTGGTATTTTGCCCTCACCGGGGGCAATGTCGAGAAAATTAGATCCAATATTGTTAAAGATGAGCGTTTCATCGGCACCTACGTTGTCTGTCATTTCTACAGGTATGAATAAAATTATTAAAGTATGAAAGTGTGGGTGTTTGTTTTAAAAAAACATGATTCGACATGTTTTCGTATATTAATTACCTTCCCATTCGTCGTCGTTTTGATTCGGATCTACCTCTGCATCATTTTGCTGTAAGCCGCTTCCTGCATTGTTATCAGGAACCGCAACATCAAGTCTGGCGCCTATAGTATCAACAAACTCTAATAACTAAAATGTAATCCAAGGAGTATGTGCTAAAATGACGGTTCGAATGTACGATAAAACATGATTCGACATGTTTTTATCTCGCACCTACCATCCCCTTCGTCGTTTATATTCAGATGCACCTCTGTATCACGTTGCTGCAAACTGGTTTCAGCGTTATTGTCGTAAGGAACCACAAAATCAACTCTAGCGCCTACATGTAATGTAAATAAAAATAACCTAAAATTGTAAGCAGAATCAAGTAAAAACTATCGTAAAATTGTCATGTAAAATTACTATTATCATAATCAATAAAATCATCCCGGGACTCCACGTTATTTTCAATATACAACTCTTGCTGCATAAGGAATTGCTTGGCTCTCTCAACAACAGCTGGTCTGATAACTTCATACCATACATGCCGTTCGTCTCTTAGTCTTCTTTTAAATCGTAATTGGATGGTGGCCATTTCATCAAACCTTCTAGGAATTGCCTTGGCACAAACATCTAGGTCATTTTCAATATTGACTATATTCCCTCGTAGTTTCAGCTGTTGTTCAGAACCCACCGCCTTAATGTGCATAAACACAATTCGTAGAGCCACAAGCCGTTCCTCGAGGGCTGTTAATTCCTACGTGTAATAATTTGTTCAACAACATTATAGATTCGGAGATCCTTGTTTTTACACTGGCCAACGTGAACATGTCGACATGGTCGCGTTGAAAAAATCGTATACCTGTAGCGATGGCGGAATTTCTGGGAAGGCCAATCCATTTGAAAGACACAGTGGAGGTATTTTCCGGTTTAGAATATACTTTCTGCATGTTCCGCAAAATTGAGGATTGCTCACGTGTATACACATTACTTGACCCAGGATCTGGTTACTAAGTCCCTTGTCTTCTAATTCTTGAAGAGACATTGATTTAATGTTATCATTGTAGTAAACACAGCCACAACATGTGCATGGGTGGACGGGGGCTTTGCGGATTTCTCGTTGAAATTCTTCCACAAGCAGTTTGTAATCTTTGTCATTTCTTCGCGTATTCTCACCGTCAAATTCCAGCCTCCGTCGAACAGGATCCGCTCTTACCCGAGCTCGAGCATCACGGTCTCTGTCACGCTCGTTGTCGCGAGCAGGGGTTTCCCTGATTGCTTGTCTTGAGACACGGTCTTGCTCTCTTTCGTGACCTCGCACATCTTCATTCTGACGACGAGCTTGTTTAACTAGACGATCCTGTTCTCTTTCTTGACTTCGCACTTCTCCATTCAGACGACGAGTTTGCTTAGTTAGACGATCCCTTTCACGCTCATCAATTCGGTAATCTTTATTTTCTCTCAGTCGTTTCATTGACTCTGCCTGCTTGTGCCTTCTTTCTCTTGAACTCTGTCGTCGTTTCTTTGGCGGCATGATTCCTAAATATATTGGAGTGAAAAGTGGAAACAGAGATTTCATTGGAAACTGCTATATTCATTACAACTATCTGATGCGTATCAAATATGCGTTACATTCGAAAACATGACACATAAGTTCTAAAAATTTAATTGCTGCTCACATTCATTTGTAAGTCGACAGTTTGTGTTTGACGCACTTCAATTATACATTACGAGCACATGCAAAAACATGACGACATGTTTTCTGGATGTGGATTATTATTAATATAAAAGGTAAGTTAAAAATTTAATTGTTGTTCACATTCAATTGTAAGTCAACGTTTTTGTTTAGCCTACCCTACGGACAGCAAAGAATTGTTCTCATTATGTGAATTCACTGTTTGAAATTACATCAACCAAATTAAATAGTTAGTCACTAATAATACACTGAGTAGTCACTTAAAGTCTGAAAGCAGAGACCGGGAAATCGCAGTACATCTATGCACGCATACACAACTCGAATAGTGCGTGAAAGTGCTTTCATTATGCTTGCCTCTACGTTAGACAGGAACAGACATGGTAGAGGCGAGTTGTTGTTCGGCATTGCTCATGCCATACCAGACCAAATCTACTTCCAATAAAACGAGAAGATGTGCCCGAATAAAGTGCCACGAAATGACGTGAGATGAGACACATGACATGAGGTGGAATGAAATGAAATTTGATGACACGACATGACAAAATGACATGAGATGATATGACGAGGTATGAGATGATGATCAGGGTATGCATTATGTGACTCGTGCTGTAACGTCATCTATGAGAAAATCATGTATTAAGTTAGAAATCATATCGTCAAGCCAGTTACGCAGTACTTCAAATTAATAACATGTATTACGACTTCATGCGAAAACATGACGACATGTTTTCGCATTTCGACAATTAATATCTCACTTGATTTGTATGAAAGATTTGAAAATTTGAAATCGCCATACCGTTAAAACGGTTACGTAGTATTTCAAAATATTGTCACCATAATAATCAGTGTTCAAATACCGGTCGAACGATGTATTACACGATGTATGTTGCCATAAGAAAAAAATTAAGTAGTCACGGTTTTTAACGGTTGCCGTTGATGAAAATGGCTGAAAAACGAATATGCAGTAGATGAAGTACTGATGATGCCAGTGGCGAAAGAATTTTTTGAAAATATTGAAAACTGTGGCTGCTAGAAGTCATCACAGACAGACAGACAGACAGGAAAGCAATCGCAAAAACTTTCTAACGAAAGTTAATAACAATAAATTGGATTGCGTTTGTAGTCGTACCGGGACCGGTTCGAGTACCTGCGGACGGAGTACACGCGAAAGCTGCAACAGTACAAATCCTCGTCTGGCCTCCCGTCAGTGACACAATCAGAGATGGAGACGCTGCGGACGGAGCGGGACACGCTGCTGCTGTACAAAGTGTCGATGGAGCGGGAGAACAGCGACATGAAGAGGGAGCTAAAGTACAACCGGCACCTGAGGAGCCAAGCGGAAGCCAACTTGAAGATCCTAAAAGCCAAACTAGATTTCCAAAAGCAGGACAGCTCTGCTATTATTCCCACGATTAACCCGGCCCCAAACAACGAGGAAGACGAGATTAACGAAAATGTTGTGCCTTGTTCAGATGACAATGATGTTTCACCAACGACAGGGCTTCTACAATCGAAACGACCACTCAGGCAGCAAAAAAACTCGAGAAGCTCGTCAGAGTGCAACCAGCAATAATTGTATAAAATAATAATTATAAATTGATTCGCTTTTTAAGACTCTATTATTATTATATCTTGTAATGCCGTGTAATATATTTGTACAACCACACGAGTGAGTGTTTTCCTTTTAATTGACAATATTTCCTTAAATAATATACAAAAACAGAAGAAACGTGTAATAATAATAATAAATCAAAAAATTTTCAATTGCGACTACTAGACGACGTGCCTCCTTCAACGTTATTATTATTATTATTATTACTACTACTATTGTTGTTATTATTATTATTATTATTCGTGTTAGTGTTTCTTCCGGTAGCCCCTCTCGTGTTATTCCTCGTGACACGTTGATGTACGGGTGGGGAAGGAGTTGCTACCACCACATCCACTATGCTCGTATCAACTACAACGTTGTTATCAATCTCTTCTGGTGCTGACCCACCACCACCACGCCCTGTTTCCTCATTGTTATTTGTCGTGGTGGTGGTGGTGGTTGTAGTTCTTGTTGCTCTCTCTCCCTCGTGCTCCTGCTGGCTATCCTCCTCCTCATCGTCGTCGTCGTCGTCCTCATCCTCCTCCTCGTCATCGTCGTCGTCCTCTTCTTCCTCTTCCTCCTCCACCTGAACGTTCGTCGGCTCGTTCGCTGTCGTGTTGGCCGTGGTGAGCAACTCGTTACCGGGATTCGTCGCGTTCGTCGTCGTGTTCGGCGTCCTGCTCAGCACCGGCTCGATTGACTCCTTTATCTGATTGTTCGCTCCCTTCGGGTCCAGGTCCGTTGCCCAGCTGAAGTGCAGCAGCGCCTTGTGCGTGTCACCCTTCTTACTGAAGATCTGCAAAGTTTATATTCGCATTAACACACATTTACGTTAAAATTCACGTTATTCGTATTTACATAACACCAAGGCCCAAGCATAATTATCAGCATAACCTTGCCTAACACCTGTCTACTCTACTGATTTGCATGCTGCCAAGAGTGCTATTATATAACCGCTTTTCACTGATTAGCATGCATGCTGAAACACGATGCTAAATTTCAAATTTGTGTCTAGCGTGTATACATTTGTCAACGATTGAGTAGACGTATTTTTAAAGACGTTTTGAGACGTGGACTAGAACGATTGACTTTCCCCAGCACTAAACTATTTGGTAATCTCAATAGATATTCAAAAGCGGGCTATTAGATGTAAATTAGACTTGTGTGTTATAGACACGATAGAATAGATTCAGTATTTTCTTTGTGTTTCTAAAACTATTTGGATGTTGCAATTAAAATGAGGGTGAGATGAGTGTTGTACCTTGGCAATGAGAAAATAGACTAGAGACTCCTTGGGCACGATTTCCTTGAGTTCCTCTAGCTCATCGAGCGCCTCGTCGAGTTTCCCAATCGCGAAGAGAACGGAAGCGCGATGAAACTTGCAGAGGGGGTCGCTCTTGTTCGCCTCCAGCGCGCGCGTGAACGTGCTCAGCGACTTTTCCGCTCTGCCCAGCGCGTGCTGCACCTGTCAAACAAACAGTAACACATTAGTTAGTTCATTTAAAAATAATAATAGTTATGGTAAAAGCAATGAGTTGATGTTGGACTAACGACTCCGAGATGACAGAGGAGCACGGAGTTGTTGGGGTGAATGGCGAGGGCCTTCCTGTAGTAGACCTCAGCCCTCTCGAACCTCTCCTGCTTGTAGAAGATCATGCCCATGCCGTACCAAGCGTTGTAGTGATTCCTGTCGATCCTGGTAGCAGTGCCAAAGGCGCGCATGGCCTTCTCGAGCTCCTCAGTGAGCACGAACTCGTGGCCAAGGAGCGTGTACGCATACGCGCAGTTGCCATTAACCTGAATGGCCCTTTTAAAAAACTTGATGGCAGTCTCGTGTTCCTTGTGCAGGCTGAAGCAGTTCCCAGCAGCGACCCAAGTTGCCACCTCGTTCGTCCTGTTCGACTTCATCAGGTCCTGGGCGAGTGCGGACAGCTCCGTCTCCTTCTGTAAATGCCAGTACGCCGTGGACAGCCACTCCAGCCCCTCCGTCCTCCACGGCTCAATCTCCATCATTCGCTTGTAGTGCTTTATGCACTCCTCGTAGTTGCCCAGCTCGAAGTAGCACCGGGCTATGTTCCCTATCACCCAACCCGTCTCGTACTGCGACGGCTTCAGCCGCTGGTACTGCACTATCGCTTGGCTGCAGTTGTAGTTCGTCTGCGACGTGTACGGCGCAGACAGGTTTGACAGGATGTGCAGCAGCGGGTCTACCATTTTACATCACAATTAAATACTATTATTAGTTATTACGGCTATCAAGTTTTCCCACAGCCGCACTCGTTACATATGCGCATGGATTATTTGGTATCCTTATCGGAATGCAATTTTAAGGCATCAAATAAATCATTAAACGTGATTGAATATAATTTGGGTAAAATCACACTGCCTTTGGTTCTAATTTATTTTCAAGAAAGAAACTCTAATCATAAATTTTTTGCGCAAATTAGAACGCGAGAACTTTGAGTTTTCTAGAATTCGATTTAAAACTGACGAGTTTGGAATCATCTGGAGCAACGTAAAATCACCAAGTGTCAAGTAAATTATAGAGAAATGGAGAGGAAAAAGATGAAAATGGGTGTAAATTATGACAAGCAAATTATAGAGACATACAAAAAAAATTGATAATTTGTGATCGTACCGACTCCGTTCCTGAACGCCTCAACGTTGGAAGTGATCCTGTCCTCCCCGACGAGCAAGACACTCCTGTTTGTGTGGTCTCTCCTCTGAGCACCAGCAGCGTCGGTGTTATTATCCCCGCCAAGTTCCGTCTTCTCCATGACACAGCGAAAGAACTCGCCAGAGCTCTCGAAACTCTGCTGCTGTTGCTGCTGTGAAGGCTCAATTTTGGGGCTCTGAGCGACTTCCCCGTCTGCAGTGACGGTACTGCTAGTCCCCCCGCCTCCACTCGGCGTCTTGTTCAACCTGAGCTTAGGTTTGAGGACAGATCCCTGAGAGGCACTCGCGCCAGGCTTCTTGTTTCTCCTCCCACTCGCCCCTCCAGAGTTATTACCTCCACCACTCACGCTCTCCGGAGTTATCACGTTCGCGTTGTTGGAACTCGGGGGAGTGGACATCATCGCTGGGTTGATCATCACGTTGTTGTGCTTGTTGTTCTCCTTCAAGAAACCGCTGTGGTGATGGTGGTGGTGGTGAGTGAACAGCCGCGAGCTTCGACGCAGAGTGTGGTTCGACGACGTCGAGATTGTCACTGTCCCGTGCGTCTGGTTCGATGGCGTTTGCTGAGGTTGCGTCCCTTGCTGTTGCCATGGAGTTCGTAAACATGGCTAATTTTTGTATTACAGTCATTTATTTGCTTTTTGCGGAATTTATTCGGTTTTTTGTACAATTTTTTTTGGGGAAATTTGGTTTTCTTTTGGTCGTGTGGTAATTAGTTTATTTACAACAGCCCTCTTGTCCCATTAATTTTACAGAATATTTATTTACCCTGGAAAGGGTATACTAAAGATGATGCAGCGTTATGGTGTCACTGCGTTACTGCGTGCGTAAACAT
>JAANSN010005500.1:0-12319 GCA_036850665.1 Dicranocentrus wangi
TAACCACCTTGAATTATACTGTAATATATTATTATTATTAATTAGGACAGTATTCAACAAGTAGTTTTTAAAAGTGCAAACTTGGGACTCCAGTAATGTCCAGTTCAATCCAGTCTTGCAATATTATGGATTCTTGGTGGCAGGATGCTGAGAGGGCTCTCCGCAACTCGATGAAATGTCCGATATGCATGGAGTTGCCGGAGGCTGAGGTTTATCAGTGTGAAAACGGGCACATGATATGCGCCACGTGTGTCGCGCCGATGCACTACTGCCCTATCTGCCTGGCCTTGCTCAAGGATAATAAAAAGTTTCGAAATAGGGCGATAGAGGAATCCATTGGATGCCTGCGAGTTGACTGCAAATACAAGGATGATGGATGTCCCGAGGTGGTTTTGAGAAAGGCGTTGGCTGATCATTTGAAGTTCTGCAAATTCAGGTATTTTGGACATATGTTTGACTTTCGACGAGTTAATCTACCAAAAACTTTGGTGACGTTCGTTGGTTTTTTCTTTTAGGTCGGTGGAGATTTGCAAGCTGATTTCGCTAGATTGGCTAGCCGGGTGTGATTTTGCAGCTGGGAAGTCCAGCGATTGTCTCGGACATTTGGCGGAGGTACACGCAATTGATGTTTTCCAATTGTCTTCAAGGACGACAGTATTTCGGCGTCGCATGGGGGAGCTTGAGGAACTACTAAAGACGAGGGGCGAAGGAGGAGGAGCGGATTCCTACGGATTTGCGCATGCAAATAGGCCTGGACCAGGAACTGGACTTGAAATGAACACATTTTTATTCGTCTGGAGACAAACTGGGGATGAGTTGAGTATGGCCTGCTTGTATTTTAGTGAGATCCAGGGAGCCTATCCATCTGACAAAGTGCCGTCCCTGGACGTAACGCTACAAGTACCAAACAAGGTAATAATTAATGCCCTTGTAATTATTTACAGAACTTCACTCTTCTTTTTTAAACTTGTGTATTTTATTCATGTTTGGATTCTTTGTGTTTCTAGGATGCTGGATGGAGTTGGACTGGACAGCCAACTTACTACAAAGACGCTCAAGGAGCAATCTCCCGTCCTCCATTTAAGATACCAGTAGGGAATTTGAGAGAGCTGCTGGGTAGCAAAGACGAACTCTGCTGTGATGTCATGTTTCGTCAAAATAAAAGAAACCGGGTGGCGGGAGAAGGAAGTTTTCATGAAATTGTTTTTTTCGGTCTCATTATTGCAATTTTGGCACTCGCTATCATCGGTTCCGTGCAATCTTAAGCTTGATTTGGGACAAACTGTCTTCCTTAAGCAGGAAATGCTAATATAAAAAAAAATATTTTGTGTAAATTTTGGTGTGTGCTTTCTTGTCAATAATTGCAATGCACTTATGCCAAGTCCCGCATGATGTCAAGAAATTTAAAGGTTAAAACTTAATACAAACAATTGCATGATATGTTCGATTAGAAATGTGAACCTAAAAATATTATTTTGATTTGTAGTGTATCAAATTGTTCAGTATAGTCAAAAGTGTAAAATGAGATTTGAAAAATGTGAAAGATGTGAAAAAACTTGTTGTCGCAGCCGGGATTTTTTTGGGAGGGTAAGGTGTAAATTTAAAATGGGAGGAGGTGAAACTTTTGTACTCCAATACATATTATAATTTTAATTGTACTAAAAATACTTGAAGGTTAAGGGTAAAATTTGCAATATATCAGTCAATATGATTGATGAGTATTCTTAATTAAAAGTTTGCCATTTTCACTTTGAAAAGTGTCCAAGCTTCATTACAAAAGCATTTTGTTTAACGTTAAATTACGATAATGATTCGGCGACGGCAAAACTTGGATTTTACAAAATCCATTTTTGCCATAACTCATCATCAGGAATTTGAAAAAGAAAAAAAAATATTAAAGCAAAGGACTCAACCAAGAATGACAAGATTTCTCGGTAGAAGAGCATCCAAAAATTTTGTATTGCTTTATTATGTGCCCTGTGTACATGGTACATTATAAAAACAGGACAAAAAATCTTGGGGTGGGTAAAATGTCTGTCCCGTGTATCTGGATATCTGTATATCTGGATATCTGTTTATCCGCTCCATAACGCCAGTATAGTTCATCCGATTGACGCCAAACTTGACACATACGTTCACTGGTTACTAAGAAAGAAATCGGTTGAGTTTAAGCTAAATCGGTCAAAGGTCAACCAATTTCAAAAACATGTTAAAACAACAAAATGTTGAATTCTGATAATGTCAATGGATAACGAAAGATAAAAGCAGATAATTGAGTAGTTTGAACTAGGTCAGAGGTCAAACGTCAAGTCAACGAAATTCAATATCTTCTAAGCTAATTACATTTCTTGGATTCTGACAACGCCCATGCATGAATAAAGATAAAAGAGTAGCTGAACAATTTGATCTAGGTCAGAGGCCAAAGGTCAATGAAGACAAATTGTATATCTTCTAAAGTAATTGCATTTCTTGAATTCTGACAACGCCAGTATATGATTAAAGACAAAAGAAGATAACTGAGTAACTTGACCTAGGTCAGAGGTCAAAGGTCAATCCAACAAAATGTAATATATCCCAAAGATTAATGATATTTACTGAATTTTGATAAAGAGTAAAGATAATTAAAATTAAAGAACATAATTGAACAACTTGACCTTTGACCTATCATTTGTGATGTATATGGCGCATCACTAATCTGATTACAGATTTTATTGGGGAGGAGGATGGTGGAAAATGCTATTATTAATGATGGTACGATTGATGCAGAGCGAGCAAGGCTTCGTCTCCAAATGAAAAGTATTTACTGTTTAAAAGAAATTAATCCACTATGAAAAACCAATTATTAGAAACTACTTAATTAGGACATATCATAATGCAACCATATAGCAGGATAGCGGGGCAGTAAAACAAATTATTATACCAGATGAGTTATAGCTGAATAAAATAGAATTACTCCGGTTAGAATATAGAATATGTGATTTGTCATTAATCCTAGAACCAACTTTTTTGTCCTCATACCATATGAAAAACTAATCCTACGCAATCTGGATGAACATTAAAGATGAATCATTATGGCATTACACTTCGCATGACAGAATATTGCACAAGTATTATTCTTACTCCATGTATGCTCTTGCAGTCTCCAATATGTCATTGTACGGAAGATCAGGCAGAGCGGTTTCCAACCCATGTGACAATTCCAGATCTGAATCAAAAAGGAGTTGCACTCGCCTCCTTGATTTGATAGAAACCGATTATGTGGCTTACCGCTGCCTGAAAGTTACGTGCAAAGACTGCACAATTCTGGGCAAAGACGGTGTCGTGTGGGTTGGTAACGTAGCAGTTGTCAAAAAGTAACAAAGCATCATTAATGAAATTCCACGGATTTTTATACGTCCCGTTTTGCAGCCTCTTCTCGATTATTGCAACTAAAATATCCCGGGATGCGTGAATCCGGCTTCTGCTGGTACATTACCGATTCGTACTCATGCAAATACATCCGATAAAGGGACAATGAGGGAACGCTTCTCACTCTCTCGGCATCTGAAACCACAAAAAGATGATTAACATGACAATATCCCATATCCGTATATTGTTTCATTTAATTTTTAAGGAAGCAATAAATAAAAATTCTGATATAATATTATTATATGGAATTAACCCAATTCTTGATAAAAATGTGTACGTATATTCACGTGGGTATTGCCCAATGGAAACCACGGTGAACTACTTTCCTGCGATGCACTTTACATTGGGGAGTGATAAATGCATACACTCTACCAAGGTCTTATAATTGCACACACAAGATATGGTTCTATAATTTCAATACAAACTAACCGATCCCATTCCTTTCTATATAAAACCATGTATTTCCAATTACGGCCACTGATTACAGATTTTTAGAGGCAGCATAGTTTGCAATTAGCAATAACCACAGATGATGAAGATAAACTTTTATATTGACTTTTTTCCTCTTGTACTAATTTTTTTGTTTTTCACATTTTTCTATAAACGTAAAGTAAAGCTAACGCACTCCTTTGGATAGAACCCCCAATTTTATTGGTAGCTGGTCGAAGCTACCCCGATACCAACTGGATAACATGAGTAACCTTCATACCTTTTATGTAATGGTAATACGGTGTTTAATAAAGCAAAATGTTATTAATTCTAACTAGTATTACCATGCAATGCTGGACCTTCGGCTTTATCTAACCATTTGCATTTCGGTGCGAAAGCAGTACAGCAAAAAAATCCATGAATTTAACCGTTTGCATTTCAGTGTAAAAGCAGTACAGTAAAAAATGTATGACGCTAACCGTTTACATTTCAGTGTGAAAGCAGTACAGTAAAATAAAATTACGAAACTTTCATGTAAGCAGAATATTACTATTGAAAACTACTTAATTTGGTGAAATCATATTATTGCAACGTGTAGCTCGTTATTAGGAAAGTGCTCAAGTCCAACGAGCATCTATACTTGGAAAAATAATATAATGTAGGAAAATATTCATGACCGCAAAGACACAACTCTTGTCTTTTTCTTGAACATCATCCGCCTAGCTTTAACTACAAGTAACCCTCCAAGAAAATATGACAATTTCATTGCAGTTTCAATTTTAGCCCATATCCGCCCTCTGGCTTCAACTACAAAGCTCAGCGCACCCCCAGCATTTCCCACCAGATAGACGACAAAGAGGACCACGATGTTCCCACTCATTGTCGGCTTCTCCAGCCCCATCTCTGGGGTCAAATACTCCAGCTCCCCTGCAATCACCCGGTCCCACCAACCCGAAATCCCTGTTTGAGCCATCCAGCTCAGTCT
This sequence comes from Dicranocentrus wangi, assembly GCA_036850665.1. Taxonomy (NCBI): domain Eukaryota; kingdom Metazoa; phylum Arthropoda; class Collembola; order Entomobryomorpha; family Entomobryidae; genus Dicranocentrus; species Dicranocentrus wangi. The sequence goes on from JAANSN010005500.1 coordinate 4,823, forward strand.
CCTGATCACTCCCTCCGGGAGCCATCCTTCCAGCGAAATCCCCTTCAAGGCCCTGTAAAACGTCTCCTTGCCAACGTACACGTGGCGATGTCCCTCCCAGCTCATGTTGTAGGCCACCTTGTTGCACATCACCCGGGGGAGGATGAGCGCCGTCCGGTTGCATCTCGCCATGATTTCATACAGGGCTTTATCCTGGCGGCCCTTTAGCCACTCTCCCACCGTCGTCGTCGTCACTCCGTCCGCGTCCACCACCCTCTGTTTGCCCCCAACCGTCTCCCAATCCTGACGCACTTGTGGGTACAACTGCAGCTTCGGCTTGATACTTTCCAGCAACTCCTTTTCCTCGCGGGTTCCCAAGTGAAAAGCAATATTCTGCTTTTCGTCAATCTCGGGAATTGCAAATTGGAGCACTCCTGATGAGCCAGATGAGAAGGGATCCGGCTTGTAGTATCTCAGCTCCACGTAGGACTCGTACTTGTGATAGCTCACGCTTCCTGGGAGCACACCCTCCTTCAGACGATCAAAAGTGTCTGGGCTGAGCCGGGTGTAGATGGAGGCGTCATCGGAGAGCAGTTGCGACGCGTACCAGTAGGGCACCGGCTTCCGCTGGGCAATCATCCTGTACACGTTGTCGTTCCGGTAGGCGTTGCTAATCACGCTGCCCCCCAGCAGGATCCCGAGCACCATGAGCCGGAGCACCGTGTGCTTCTCCTGGGACGGGGTGCACTGGTCCCCGCGCTCCAGCAGGATTTTGATCGGATGGAGGAACAGGTCCGAGCTGAATTTGTGGATTTTCTTGGACTCTAGCCAGGTGTGCGCCCGTTCAGCAAGGAATAGCAAAATTGGGTCGACTATCATCACCACGGAGACAATCCCGATCCACACGTATTTGTCGAAAATGTCGACCAGCTCGTTGAAGGCGTATGGCTCGGCGGAGGGAACTCCGCAGCTGACCAGTTTCAACGAGCCAAAGGCGTCTTCATAGTTAATTGGGAATCGGCCGGGATCGAAGCTGAGCCTGTTGTGTACCCATGTGTTGACCACGGGGAGTTTGGGTAGTTGGCTCTGGTAATGGGACAGCTTTTTTAGAGAAACTGTGGAGCACTCCAAGTCTTTGCTTTGAAATTCATCATCATGATGAGCAACAACAATGCTATAATTTCGCAGGATGGCCATCAGGAGATGGATCCGCACCCGAGCCGCATTCCCAGAGCCAAAGGAATGTTGCCAAGGCGAGCGCTGTGCCGAGGTGAAAATCTGACACCAGTCGGCTGTGAAGGCCACCCCTTCACTGATCATGGACCGCATGAGCCCATCAAATCCCCAATTAATTTCTGATGATGATTCGGGTAGCGCGACTTTGAACTCGTGGGAGGAGTCACCACCACCGATGTCGATGACGCCACTATTTGACTGGACTGGTTCAAGTCTGAAGCCAGAGGGGCATGCCGGAGGAGATGAGCAGCGAAGCACCTGATGCAGACCTGACACGACTGCAACTTGCTCCTCGATTATTTTGAGCCAGCAGCTCTTCTTCTGCTTCTGCTGCTCCACTACTTTGGCGACAAGGCCAAAAATGACGTCCCGCTTCACTTTGTTCCCATCCCGGTGGAGGCCGTAGTATACATGCTCCACATATGAGCCTATTCCAATTTCCATGTCGATTATTTTTATTGGAGGTTTTGGAATCCAAAAGTCAATGGGCTGCGACGAAGGGAGGAAAAAGCTTGCGTCCTCCAGATCCAGCAAGGATGAGCCATTGAATTTGAAATCCGCTGGGGGACTGTATCCAATCTGGTTATAGAATTCCAGAGATATTTGGCTCCTCGTCGGCGGGGCAATGAGGTAGTCCGGTGGGTAGAGGTGGACGTTAAGGTGGCAACTACCACTAATCCACCTACTTTGGAGGGCGAATCTGTTCATGTCCAGAGCCGTGCAGTAGCCGGAGGTAGTGCTGTGAAACAGCTTGAGTGGGCCGGTGCAAGGTGCCTCATAGATGAGCCCCAACATTGTTTCGTTTATTAGTAGTGGATCCATTCGCATTCCTTTTGACTGGAGAAAGAGTCTCCAGCCGCCGCCGCCGCTGCTGACTTCAAACACTGGCTCCAATTGTCGGAGAATCAGGGGCACTTGAGGGGGAGGATCCAGGTTTGCCCCTTGATAGTTGATTAAATTAACTAGGCAGCCAGGATGATTGACGACGGCGTCGGCGTCGAAGGCGACGAATGGGGACAAATACTCGTTCAAGTTTGACAGCACTGGTGGTGGTGGTGGCGGCAGCTCCGCCGCCGCCGGTTTGCCATTATTATTTGTGCTGGGGGGGAAATAGTTGGAAAGGAATTGGACGCCGTCGGGTGACTCCGTGGGAACTTCTCCGGCCGAAATGACTTGTTCTAACGTCCCAGTGAGGAGCCTCCAAGGTGTTGGAGTGTGGTCTTCTGGAGGAAGTTGGACTGCAGAGGAAATAATAATTTGACAGGGCAAAATAATAATGGCAAGGAAAGGGGTAGTAGTAGTGGATCCAACGGACATTTTCATTCTATAAAAGACTATAATATATTATTTGATTTCGTTGTTGCGTTTTCAAATAGTATTTTCCCTTTAAGCTTTTAAACGTATGATGCATGTGAGGATGCCAAGTCTTGAAGCGAAAAACGGAATGAAATAAGAGTATCTGGGTTTGAGAACTTATGAACATGAATAAATGGATATCGATCGGATCGAATGGGCTTGCTTGCTTGAGCAAGGCTTTAAATTAATTTTTCAAAGTGCTCGAGTTCGTGTTTCGTGTAGAACGTCCAAAAGCCATCCGATTGTGACATATAACTTGTTTTTTTTTGTCACCAAAAATGCAAATGTCTTTTCATGTTTGAAATGTTGTGGGTGGGTTTGGGACCAAGAAAATTTTATGAAATATTATGTGACGTAAATGCATATTTAATGGCTATCCTGAGAAATAATACTCATTTCAAGTTTTATTGAGGTTTATCGCTAGATATTTAACTAGATAAATTTTAGTCCATCATTGGTCATGTCAATGACTACACCAAACCTAGACGGCATTTGTCATGTTTCGGAACAACTTGAGAAAATATTATGCAAGTTGGGTTTGTAATAGAAAAAAGCTGGGCCATATCGTTTAGTGTTTATTTTGCCAAAATCCAGTCTCACATCCAACCAGATATGTTGACCTATTGACCTCCACACGTACATTGCATTCAGAAAATTCAGCAATGCACAAAAGAACGATACGTATACGAAGGATATACCAAATGCTTGTAATAAAAGTGGGACACTTTTCAAAGTGAATGGCAAACTTTTTTTAAAGAATACTCATCAAATTTATTGATATATTACAAATTTTACCCTTAACCTACAAGTATTTAGTACAATTAAACTGATAATAATAATCAGGGCAACAACCAAAATTTCATTTCACGCTTTTGACTATGCTGAACAAGTTTGATACACTATGCAACTCAAAATATTTTTTGAGTTCACGTTTCTAATCGAACATAACATATCATGTAATTGTTTGTATTAAGTTTTAAACTTTGAATTACTTGACATCATGCGGGACTTGGCATAAGTGCAGTCTCATTGACAAAATAGCCCATCTCAAAATTTATACAAAAAAAACTATTTCAAAAACTTATTAGTATTTCCTCAAGGAAGGCAGTTGTCCCAGAAACTAAACTTAAGATCGCAGGAAACCAATACCGAGTGCCAAAATTGCAAAAAAGAGAGCTAAAAGAACAATTTCGTGAAAACTTCCTCCTGCTCCTCCTCCTGCCACCCGGTTTCTTTTACTTTGACGAAACGTGACATCACAGCAGAGTTCCTCTTCGTCGTCGCTGCCCAGCAACTCTCTCAAATTCCCTACTGGTATCTTAAACGGAGGGCGGGAGATTGCTCCTTGAGCGTCTTTGTAGTAAGTTGGTTGTCCAGTCCAACTCCATCCAGCATCCTAGAAAAAAAAAGAATCCAAACCTCAAATACAAAAGTGTAAAAAATGGAAACATTCTGTCCATTACAAACTCATTATTACCTTATTTGGCACTTGTAGCATTACGTCCAGGGACGGCACTTTGTCAGGTGGGTAGGCTCCCTGGATCTCACAAAAATACAGACAGGCCATGCTCAACTCATCCCCAGCCTTTCTCCAAATGAATAAAAACGTGTTCATTTCAAGTCCAGTTCCGGGCCCAGGTCTGTACGCATGCGAAAATCCATAATCCGCTGCTCCTTCTTGGCCCCTCATCTTCAGTACGTCCTCAAGCTCCCCCATGCGACGTCGAAATACTGAAGTCCCTGAGAACAATTGATAAACAAAAATCTATTGCGTGTTGCTCCGCCAAATGTCCGAGACAATCGCTGGACGTCCCAGCTGCAAAATCACACCCGGCCAGACAATCCAGCGAAATCAGCTTGCAAATCTGGACCGACCTAAAAAGAAACAAACCAACGAACGTCAGTTTATTATTCGGCAAAGTTTTGGAGGATAAACTTGTCCAAAATGCCTGAATTTGCACGACTTCAAATGATGAGCCAACTCCCTTCTCAAAACCACCTCGGGACATCCATCATCCTTGTACTTGCAGTCAATTCGCAGGCATCCAATTGAATCCTCTATCGCCCTATTTCGAAACTTCATTTTACCTTTGAGCGACGAGAGGCAGAAAGGACAGTTGAGAAGCGGAGCGACACAAGTGGCGCATATCATGTGCCCGTTTTCACACTGATAAACCTCAGCCTCCGGCAATTCCATGCATATCGGGCATTTCATGGAGTTGCGGAGAACCCTCTCAGCATCCTGCCACCAAGAATCCATAATTATTATTGCGAGGCCGGACAGCAGGGCTGGACAACAACACTGGAGTCTCCCAAGTTTGCTCTTTCTTGCTGTACAACGCACCGGGTCACTTTTAAAAACTACTTAATTGTTGAAAAATGTCCTAATAATATAACATTAGAGTTTAGATGTGGTGATGATGAGGAAAAGGTTCCAAACTTCAACTGCACCACTCAACTGCACTGCTTGCTGCTTCACTTACAAACGGTATGGGTTGACTGATTTTGACAAGCGAGAAAAATTCTGATGTTTGACTACGAGTTCGAGTGTGTCTGTGATGGTACTAAAATAATATTTATTGAAAATAGAATCCCAAAATAGTGTTTTCTTCTTGTTACAAAACGGCAGGTACGCGTAGGCCGAGGAGGATGAGTGAGAGGATTGCTGTTTGTGGCGGGGAATCGTAGTTAGTATCCTGTCTGTCCATAGGGTGATGTATATGTTTGTGAGTTTATAGCATGACATGCTTGAAAATCTGCTTTTCTTCTTAACATTTCCTACCTCTTCTACTACCCACAATAATTATACGTGCATATTCTCTTCTCGGAAGGGAAAAGCCTTATTGAGTTTCAATGCTCAAACAAATAGAAGTTGGGTACCCAACACCAAGTTCCATTTTCTGTGATTTGTGTTGAGTCTTAAAACCAGAACTGTCCCGAGTCTCCAGCTAATAACAATACCAGGACAAAAGGATGGCGCGTAGTAGGTGAAATGTTTTCCACCCGCCGTGAAAGTTTCCCAATAATAATCCCTCTGGTTTGTTAATACTAAAATAATACCAAAAAAGCCACCACTCTGTACTCACATTTCCTAAGATCAACAAACAAAAGCATGAACTAATAAAAAATAAAACCAATAAATCCCAATGGTCTGTAGGGAATATATATATATAGTTTTTGGGTACCTGGGAATAACAATAAATTCACCTTGTGTCTGTGGATATATATTTTTTGTGACTACTCAACGAGTCAGCACGTCAGGATGCCATGCCGTCATCAGTCGGCGGCCAATGCGGATATTATTATGTGGCTTTGTTTTGTTTGTGTAGGTAAGGTTGTATAGGTAGTTGTTACATATATATTGCACACAGAAATGCGTGGTTTTAGTTATATGCTAATTTTTAATAATTGCGCTAACATTCACAAATAAATTTGCTAGTTAAGCCAACATCCATAGTAACAAAGAATGACATCCCTTTTTTTCCCTCATCCAACTAAGCATCACTATTATTTTGACACATTTTCCACTATCAAATTTCATTTACAGCAGAGCAGGTAAACATAATATGGTTATTTATTATTGCTGTTCATAAAATTTAATCTCCAAATAAATGTTGGACTCGACTCCCTTGTCACCACACAATCCAAGGATATCCTTAATCGATAATCTCAGAGGGGGTCAGGCAATCACAGTTTCAACATTCCTGTAATGCGGTGGTCTACCCGCCCAGCTCCATTTAACTTCCTGATATACAATATATTAGAGAAGAAAAGAACCACGCATTATTACAAGCTCGACATTTGCAATTTTAAATATTAAAAAGAAGAAGTTGTGGTACCTTACGTACACTGTCAGGGGCATCTAGTTCTAATTTGAGCACGAATGGTGAAAGATCCGTGAGGTTTTCGCCAAAGTAAAGGCATGCCACCTTAAAATCCCCTTGTAGTACCAGACCGGAGATCCAAACCAAATAATTTGCTGAAACTCCTCCTGTTGATGTTGATGAAGTGTGTTGTAGCCGGTAGACATCACCTCCCATCCACTTGTTTAAATAAAGTTCCAGTGGATAAATAACGTGTTTCGAGATTTGACCACGGAAGCATGAGTTGTTTCAAAGTGCGAGAATATCGGTGTAATACACAGCCTGGAACTTGTTTGCAGAGTTGAAAAGGTCTAAAATTAAGAAAAACCAAAATAGTAATATTTTTCAAGCAAAAGCAAAATTTGGTTAATTTATTGGTAATTTGCATATATATTTTTTTTTACCGATATTCACAAGAGTCCTCGTGTGCGGCCGCATCCTTTCTGATCAAGCTCATCTCGCATCCCTCGGCTTTGTGTTCGCAGGAAATTTGCATGCTCCCAATTAGATCCTCAAGATACGGCAAGAACCCGCCAGGACCCCATTAACCCCCTACAGGATCCAAACCCCATTTGCTCCCTTCAGGACTCAAACTCAATTTGTCCCCTCCATGACACAATTTCCAGGACCCAATTTGCCCCCGCCAGGACCTAATTTCCAAGACCCAAACTTTTAAAAAGCGTGCTACTTGATTAACACTTTCACCGTGTCAGTCCGTTCATCCGCCCAACATCTCCCAACATATTCCCACCGTTACCGGCCCATAGCACCCCTACCAAATTGCGCCCGGACCACATTTCGTCGCGAGGCTAGATTGGCTTGCCTAATTTAGACAATGTTCCGTCAGGGATAGGCTCGGAATGAGTTTAAATTGGGTGATTTGTCATCAATCTGTTTTTAACATCAAGGTGCGGTATGTATGTGCGTGTGAAAGCAAAGTTGTCTGATCGCAATGTGGCTTGGGTGAAATTTGGCCCTTGGGCGCAATTTGGTAGGGGTGCTATGGGCCGGTAACGGTGGGAATATGTTGGGAGATGTTGGGCGGATGAACGGACTGACACGG
>JAANSN010005501.1:0-12316 GCA_036850665.1 Dicranocentrus wangi
AACAGAATTTAATTAAATTACCAGAAATTAGATCAGAATAACTCACCACGCGAACTGACAGTGCTCGCCAGCCACGGTGGCGAATGAATGATGGTTGCGAAAAGAAAGTCTAGGAATTTACTGAGCATTGAGAAATTGAGAAAGCATACTGTTTCGGTTGCCACATAAGATACGAAACATTAGCATACTGACGCGTGCGGTATCAGCTAGCTAGCCAGCGAAAATCCCTGACGTTATAAATACAGTTTTTGCATTGCAGATCAATTATTGCATATTATGAGCCAACCATTCTGTGGATGTCACAAGTGTATTGGTTTTATGCCAATTATTGGGTTTGCTTATTGCGTTTGCCCTTGTTTAACATTCGATGAAAATGTCACTCCTCTTAATTGGGGAAATTATATAGAATAATATAGATCGTTTACTTGCCTTAATCAGATAAATTAGTTTCAGAGCATGAACATCATCGCATAATACTATCCTTCCCAAGAAGGTCGAAAACGGTTGATTAGTCAATTGAAAATTTTGGTTGCTTCATTAACCGGAAATAGAGTCACTCTTATTAGCTAATAGATATTTTTTTGCATTTGCTGAGGATATCTTAAATATGACATTAAGTTTAACAAGCTCAGCCGGCACAGCAGTATAGTACCATAGTTAATAAGCCTCCTTAGTTCTTAAGTTTTCGGGAGTCTTATTAGCAATACGGAAGCAGATAGATATGTTCATTTTCTCCAACATATCTAAAACTGTTCTGTCCAGATAATGATAAACTTTATGCTAGCGTGTATATCAGTACCAATTATTACTACCAATGCTAACTGATTTCCCTCATGTACTCATTTTCCTATACGTACATATTTGTATAAAAACCGTATATCGTAGAACATGGTTTGGGCTTTCATATTCAATATTCTCTCATCTTCCAGTTGTGTACCCTTGTTACACGCAATTGTTGTTAATCTGTATAAATACGCGGTTATGTAATACGTTATGTACATTCCTAAGATTTTTTATGAACTTTCGTTATGTAGGCGTATTCAATGATTTTACAAAAACATATTATATTTAAAGAATGATTGTTCCGCGTTCCATGTGCTTGTTTGTATGCAATATATTACGCCTAATTAGTTACAGTTGTTCTTGCGTAGTTGATGTTAACGAACCAACGATAGTTTGTGTTAGGAAATATACAACACACTTTTATATGTATCGTTGTTGTTTACTGTGTTATGTAAACGTATGTATAGTAGTTGTTATATCGCATCGTCCATAATGTGCACGTGATGCCTGTTCAAGCTTTAAAAACTCTATTGTTAGTGGTGTTAGTTTAAGCAAAATTCCATATTAACCTAGAAAGCAGGACTAGTATTACGATATGAATGAAAGTGTCTGGAAGAGCGGAACATATAATATGACTGTCTAATAGCAGTAATAGAAAACACCAGCCGACTAGCCAAGTGAAGTATAGGTACTATATTATATATATATTTGTGCATGAACTGCTAAAGGTGGATGGAAGAAGAAATGGTTTTTGCAAAAAAAAAAATTGAACCATAACCAAACTGTGTGGTGTGGTGGCGTGGTGTGCACACTTGGAGAACCATGCTGAATTTGTAAAGAGCTATGAAGCAACCTTAAGAAAGAGACTAAAAATGAGTTTTGTTCGGCTTCCTTTCTACAAACAATTTGAGAATTAGCATATAACATATATTAATCTTTAGCTGTTTTCCACTTTCACTATAATTGTGTCAACTGTCTACTCTAGCTATGTCTACGTCTAGCAACCCAATTGCACTATGTATAAATCAAGCTGTCTTTACCTGAAGAAAAAAAACTTGCTGGTGCAAAAGAACACACTTAAGTATTTATAGTAGTAGACGACACATGTGCTATATGTTCACCTATAAAAAGGCTTGCCGACTTTCTAAAGTGAAAGTACGGTTGGTTGGTTCGTCTGCCCAATAGCTAGGTATTAAAGATAAATGCAAAAAAAAAGGAAAAATAAAGTAATCATACTAATACAACATATGATTAATTTGTAGTTTTAGGTTTTTAGAAAATGTGCATTGCGCACATTTAACGAAAACATAAAAATGGAATCAATTTCAGGTCAAACCATTATATATTAAGGCATTTAATACGTAAGTATACCATCAAAGACATTCTTGGTTATCCGAAATATTGGACGAGTTGCTCCCTAATAAACATGACACATGACGTGTGTCTCCTCAACTTCTTTTTAGTTCTGTACCTAAAATAATTTACACGTAGAAATCAAGTGTTAAGCTAGTTAGTTAAAGAACTCCAATCAACAACAATCAACACAACAAACTATAATGATGATGATGAATGCACGCAGTTTTCACTCAACTGCATCCACGAAGGAAAAAATATAGGATTATATTGGTTGCAAGAATACATATTTGCATCGATACCTCCTACACTCCTTTAACGACTTATCCGTAACAGGAAAGAAGTGAGAGCTCCAGTGTGAAAAGTCACCACAGAGAATCTTGCCATTATACTTATTATTACGAAACTGTAAACCTTAGATGGTGTAGCATGTACGAAGGAAAAATAATATACAATTTAATTGCAACATACATACATACATACATAAATATACACTGTGTAATTCAAATGAAAGAATAAATTTAATGATATGATGATGCCTTTACCAATCCAGAAATAGATATTAGAACAAGTGTAGATTAATGTAAAGTAAGCTATACAAAATTATTAAATATAATATGGAGTAATTAATTACTCACGCATTCCTCAAAAACAATTCATACATCAAGAATAATACCGTTCCATGAATTAAGTTTATAGCAGGGGGATTTCAACCTGAAAGTCACAATATTGTGTTTCAAATTATTACTGTTTTCTTCATTGACTTTCTCTTACCTGTCATGATCAGAGTTAATTTTCTTCATATATACATAATAACCGAGATTTTCCTCAATTTCCATTTTTTAGATGAATGCGCTGGAACTAGAACTTCGCAATATGTATTTATTTTAACATTTTGTATTTTTAATTGCTAGCATAATTAAAAAATGAAATGGTTTACCGATAACAACATATTTACTTAGCTAAAACGTTAGTGTTAGAATACAACTTGTGAAAACTGGACTCAGACTTGTCTTGTTGGTTATATGCTAATATGTGATGTTGTGATTTGTGGTCATTTAAATGTTACCTTTAATTAAATAATAATTATAAATTATAATGTATATTGAGACGGCAGTTAATGTGTTTAGGCATTGTTCACTCAACCAACCCAAAAAAAACCTTTTGTCAAAAACATCGCCATTGTCAAAAAAAAATGTGTTGCACTCGTAATCAAATTATTGTTAAATGCATTCGTTGTCCGTGAATATAACGCCTTCGTCATATAAGAGTACCAATAAATTGTTTGCCAACTTGTTTCAACTCGTAATTAGGAATTGTGCATTATCCATAACCTTCATTTCTCATTTACTTCGAAAGTCAGAGAAAACAACCGCTAAATTGCTCTTTGGAAATCATGGTGGCCCTTAAAAGGGCCGTTGGGTTATAAAAGTGGAAGAGTCGTTAGTCGTTGTTGTTGTCAAAGGATTGCTGGTCGTTTACTTGGAAGAGGTGAATTTGGTCACAGCCTTGGTTCCTTCCGAGACGGCGTGCTTGGCCAATTCTCCGGGAAGGAGGAGTCGCACAGCAGTTTGGATTTCCCGAGAGGTGATGGTGCTCCTCTTGCTGTAGTGGGCAAGTCTGGAAGCCTCGGCAGCAATTCGCTCGAAAATGTCATTCACGAACGAGTTCATGATGGACATGGCTTTGGAGGAGACGCCAGTGTCGGGGTGGACTTGCTTCAGCACCTTGTAGATGAAGTAACTGTAGGACTCGGGCTTCCTCTTGGTCTTTGGCTTCTTCTTGGCCTTGTTCTTCTTTTTCAGAGAGTCCATTATAGAAACCTTTGCCTTTTTAGGAGCTGCCTTAGCTTGCTTGGAAACCTGCATCCGGGCGGCCGTACTTGAAGGAGCAGGAGGAACGGATGCTTCCCGAGCTTCTTCGTCCTTCTTGGCTTTCGACTGAGACTGAGATTGCGACTGCTGGGATCCCGGGACGGGAGTCGGAGTGCGACGCTTACTTCCCACCATCTTTCCGAACAAAAACAAACTTTTCACACAAGTTGAAATCAAAGCGAAGCCAGAGAGAATGAAACGGAGTGTTTCTAATAAAGTTGCGAGAGATAGAGAGATGTTCACAGTTGGACACGACAGCTCTGAGGTCAAACTCGAAATGACGCTTTTACCAAAAGTCCCCTGCTTTTATACTCTATCCGTGAGTTGAATAGTTGGATGGAGTGGGTCGACGCACGGAGCTAAAAACGCAAACTAGTCAACAACAATGCAAAGCAAGCAAGTAAAAGTGGGCGACGCGACCGCGCCGCGAGAGAGACAGCAACGCTTTCTTTGTTCGGTCGTCAGTCGGTCGATCGAAAAAAAGCCAATTAAAAGCATCGCGCCGCGATATTTTCAACTCAATCGACGATTTACATATATATATATACCTAATCCCGTCGTGGGAGGTATCACAACTACAACATTCACCACACACAACGCATGCATGATGACTGATGACTTGCATTTCTTTTTCGTGTGGAAAGCATTTCTCTGAGCCGTTTCTCTCCGTCGGGCACGTCCGCACTCTGCATCAATCTTCTTATTAACAACTAGTCGATATTTACTAATTAATTACAAACTACCAGAAATTGATCATATCATAATATAATAGTAAAAATGTAGCAGTTCAGTGGAGTCGGATAGAGCAGCCGTCTGATTGTGAGTTTGGTTGTAGTGTATGAAAAAATTATGAAATGCTCAAGAATGAACTTTAATGAGTGCATTGTTTTTATTTTCATTTAAATTAAATGCATATTCTGCGAATGTCAAAGCCTTTTGATATTGTTTTGAAACAAGGAATCGTAATGTTATGCAAAAAAAAATGAAGGTAGACGCAGGCAGACTGTGTTTGTCGTCTATCTATAAGGAAAAGGAAGCATCTAAGTACATGTAGTACATACGTACGTCAATAATATATATTACGTGCATTTTGGCAGGTGAGAACTCTGCTCTCTTGTTGATGTGGACAGCACAGCGGGAATATAAACAAAAAATAGTGTACATAAACAAAAGTTTTATTATCATTAACCTGAGTTTCGCGAAACTGGCGATTGATTTGATGGTTTTATGTGAAACTTTAAGAAACATTGAACATATAATGTAATTGATATTATATCATTATCATCTTGTAGACGTTGGATATATAGGTACTGACTGATAACGGTAACGGTACGATGTGGTTGCAATGCTGATTGCTGATACTGTGTGGACAGTGAACAAAATTAAAAACAACTGATGATGCTGTGTAAGAAAGAGGATGTAAATGTAAATGCATAATTATGTTCAAGCATATTAAGTCCTCCTCCCTAAGGTTTGGCCGCCAGGGTGAAAGGTAACTTTCAACGATCATCGGTCCAACGATCCAGGGTATCGGTTGTGACAAGTGTGGGTTGTGTTGTGGTGGTGCAGCAATAAGAAGAGCAGGGTTTATGATGGAGTCCTTCAAACTGCTGGATCCCTGCATGATCAAAACCGAAAATGAGCTAGTGTCTCAGGGCTCACACGTAATTACTGGGGGGAACCGTAATAGTTTAGGGCATGCTCATCTTACAATTAGTGTGGCTGAGCCATTGCGTTTGGAACAAGTGAGAAAAATTCAACTTGGGGAAAGTTTCTACTCGTTTGCTGACGTTACTCGTGCTGTTCGAAAGTATGAGCTTAAGAACAAAATTAATCTGAATCAGAAGTACTTTAGAAGGATAGCAGCGAATCCAAAGCCGAGCAACAAGGAAGACTATATGCTAACTGAGGAGGAGAGGAAACGACTGGTTTATCGATGGGTGGACTTTTGTTGTACATATTTTGACGAGTTGTTGCATACCCGTACAGATCTGTCAAGTGACCACACTGCGCAGCCATTACCAGTGTTCAAGCTGTAAGTTTATAGTGTGTTTGCACCATACCAAACAAGTGTTTTTTGCAGTATTTCCTATGGCTTTGAAACTGTTAGTTGATAAATAAGTTAGAGAGAATGCTTTTTTTTATAATTGCAGCAAGGAATGTCCCGTAAGGATACGATTTCAAATGAGACCGAAGGAAAAGGACTTGGTAGTCAGCATATTTCGGGAACAACATGACCATGATCCGCCCCCTGAATACAATGAAGAAGCCCAACCCGCTAAGGTTACTTACAATTACTTAATACATTGATATAAGTTGTATACAAAATGCCAATATTGCGTATTAATAAAAATGAAGAGTGACTAATATAATAATTATGGAAATTAAACAGAAAAGAAGTTCTCAACAAAATAAACTGAATCTTCGACCACCGCCAGCACTAGCTCCATTTCCTAATGCTACTTCGAAAGCTAAGGGGTGTGCTGATGTGGCAAGCCCATTGACCACTGACAACGCAACTCGCTCTCAACATTCACTGCCTAGACCTCCACCTCTGAAAATGGGCAACTCGTCGGCGTGTTCAAATATAACTAGACCATGCGGGATATCGGCAGAGTCCATTGTCAAAAATATATATAACTATTTGTCGGTTACACATTTGCAGGGTTCAAATATGCTAAATGGGATAGTGTTTACTTCTCCAAGACCGAATGTAATGGCAAAACCCTACATTTATCTATATAAACTTTGGTTTGTTTGCTGCCTTATGAAGTGGTTAATATGTTTTCAAATTTTGGTTAATTACAGCTTATCAAACTTACGGCAGACTTAGCTGGACTTGATGAAGGGGTCGTTACTCAAATCATTGCAGCAGATCATTTAAACCTCACCCCGAACGTTACTCCTGCTGATAATTCGCAGTGCAAGATTTCAAATTCTTCGAACGTGCAAACCACTAGGCCAACTAGTAAAAGCTTTTCTAATCCTTTTAAAAGGAAACCGCCTGTAATGAATACAGCCATTCCAGCTAATTCAAGATCCTCAAATAGCATACGTAGTGAACCAAAATATTCTCAAAAATCTAAAGTGGTAGCTAGAAACACTAACACTAGGAGTCCCGAAATTACGAATATTGTTATAAAGGCTGAGCCGTTTGATTATTTTATTGATGAATATGACACAGGATGAAGTAAACACCTTACGTATAAGGAAAATTCCATGTTTTAATTGCTTGTTACAAATCGCTCGTCGGAAAGTTATATTTTATTTCATTGCTTACAAAACTGTTACACGTTCAAATACAAACGTAAGATAAGATATACATAAGAATTAAACAGACTTGGCCGCTGTATGTAAACGACAATATTTACATGATGAATAATATAATGTAGTACGAGTATGGTATGGCAGTGCTATTTTATATACCTACGTATATTGCAGAAAACAATAATAAAATATCTACACTTAGTCCATTTAAAATAAAATACATTACTAGCAGTCAGATTATATATGATTATATATAAATGTACAAAAAGTAATTAGTTTGAGATCCTTATATATGTAACTATAGATTGTCTTTCAATATTTGATTGGACTATTTGGATTCAATATTCAATCAAGCGAACTTACAATTAATTTGCCAAGTTGCCCTTGCAATTACGCTTCTATCAACACCAATTTTGACAAGATATAGTTTTTGTAGACTAAAACACCACGTTAGACATTGCATAGGTATATTATGTAATAATTTAATATGGGGGTTATCTTACAAGAATAGTTATTTGTACGCACTACGCAGCCAGGAAGCGCAACGTTTTCTGTATTACTATATAATTGCATACAAATGGGAATTAGTTAAAGGACTACGGAATAAACACACGGTCATACTTCCTAACACGTCCTCTGCAAATAGGGCATCTATTGTCATGCTCCAAGAGATCATACACGCAAACCTCACAGAGACACACATGCTTGCATGGATCGGACATATACGTAACTGGTTTATCCTGACATATCACACAGGTAGCCTTTGTACTAACACTACCAGACGAGCCAGGGTTATGCATTCGGACTATTGTCCATACTACTGATGAAGTAACAAAATTTCTCAGGCGATTGTAACGAATTAAGGACAGGAGTTTGTGAAGTACGGACACCACGTTACGGAAAACTGCTCCAATGTTTCTGACAACAAAGTAGCCTACCAATTTTCGGCACAGAAAAGCAATTAGTAACACTACTAACAGGCCTAAAAAGGAAGACGGTGGCATTTTCGAAACCACATTGATGGGAAGCATTATTAATTTCACAATCCATCCTGCTATTGTGATAATAGCATTGATCGGTGACATGACAAGTTGAAGCAAAAAATCCTGTATAATCTCACTGGCGTAAGACTTAAAGCTGATTACTGATTCTCCAATCATTGATAACGCCTCAACAAGGTGTTGTGGAACTACCGTGAATATTCCTGTCAGTGACTTCACCACAAACAAAGATGTGCCGGATATTGTTTCACGAATCGAGTGTACCACATGGCAGCAAAGAGAGTAGAAATCCACAGCGGTTATAAAAAATGCTGAAATGAAGACAAAATGGCGAAAATTATTTTATTTACCCGAAAATTGTGATATGTAACATTAATTAGCCTTCTTGAACTAGCTTTCTTACATTCAACGATCTTGTTTACTCCGTAGCCAATCAACAGAATAGCACGAAAAAAGCTTCCTCCAAACTCCATTATTTCACTGCGAAAGGCATCTGCGATTTCCGTTCCTTTATAGTAGCCACTGGAGCCCGTTTCAAACGTCCATATTGTTCCTTCCACAACTTTACTCCCAACAAAGCAGCTGGCCCTAATAATTATTCCAATCGTCTGGAATACCAGTGATATGCCTGAACCAACGTCACGTATAAAACTGGCAAGGTAAGGATCATACTTCTCATAGTTTTCGAACACAGTTGTAGCCATTTTGAATGATCCAGTCTCCAATCTTTAAGTGCAATGTATAATACAACCTAATAAAAAAATAATTGAAATGCAAATTACTTTAGGAAAAAATTGAAAATCACAAGTTTATCATGATAAAAAATATTGAAAGTTAGCAAATTTGCAACACGATAATCAAAAACACTTACCAAAAAAACTAATTGTGAGTTGATGTTACAGAGTTGAAGTGTTACTCCTCCGGCTTTCAAAACTCATACATAGTTGCAAAGCATTTCCCCTTGATTTTGTTACACATCTTCCAGCACAATATCATTTTTTTCCTAATTTCTCCGTAATATCCGAAATTTACTTTGTTTTTGAAAATGACTGGTTCTTGTTTGTATTTTTCTGTGTACATACACAAACAGGGTTTGTGTGTGTATATAAATTGCCTATGTATTCGTATGTTGTTCTTCCGTGTGCGTGTGTGTCTAAGTCTGTGTACTCCGTGTATTGGGCATAATATACCGAAGAAGGCTGTAGGGGCACACCGTAACGTAACGTATTATAATATGCCTTGTTATTGGTGGTGTACCCGGGGCGTCAGTCAAACGCATGCTGGAGCTGCCAACATGACACACCAGGCAGCCAATAGACACGATCCTGTATTTTCAGCTTCCTGTTGTTCCATGATCCGATGATCCACTCCGCCGAGAAGCCACCAAAAAAGCAGTGTGCAATATAATATGTGCAGTTTTGTGTAGATTATGGTCTTGGTGCCATGATTCATGATGATGATGCTAGACTGTGAATTTGGACATCTTGGCTTGAAGTGGAGGAATATGATGAATATGAGACATGAGTGAATGTAATTGATGAAATTGTTTAAGAATTTTTTTTTTTTTGGAATTGTGGGGAAAGTTTTAAAGAGTCAAGAGTGAAAGTCAATAAGAGCTTTTTGCCTTTTCGAGCCTTTAATAGTTGTGTGGTAAGTGGTAAGGTAATTGTAGGTTTTGCATAGGGTAGAATGAAACGTCTGAAGACGACAAAACGCTCAAATTAAATTGCGGATTTACATAGCACGATGGGTTGACACAATGGCAGTGGTGGTTTGTTTTGAAAACAAATTACCTCTTTTTTTGTAAATTGTATGCAAAAACTTGCACAAAAAATTTTATTTTTCCGGCTTATCAGGATTCATAACCTTGTTTATGCTATTTCATGCACATTGCAGACATGCAGATGCCGCCTGCTCATAACGTGATGGGAAGAGATGTGACCTCATGTGGATGAGAAACCTCGAGTTTTCCGCATATTGTCTAATTTTTTCCTCGCGAGTGTATGGTGATTGATGATAGGTTCAATAAATTGAAATTACAAATTAAGCAAAAGAAAATGAAGTTGTAAATTGGGGTTATATGAATTGGGACAATGACAATTTGCAGATAACCGGTGTCTTTACAACATGGTCTGTAAATCTAGGTATAAAGTTCATAAAAGTACATTTCCAAGAGAACTTTGTTCTTGTCACTTTACATAAAATGCCACATACACGCGAAAGCTAATATACTCCGCTGGAACGGGAACTGGTATTTCTATATAACTACCTAATTCAACCATCTTCATGGCATGGCACAAAGCCATGCACACCATGGTTAAATATTTGATGTATTTCAGCATTCTGCATTTGTTACTTAACTATACTCCAGGGAAATGATGTCTATGCATATGCCCGCACAAAGGGCATTACTTTACATAGGTAAGCCTAGCCCATCATGCATGCATACATCTATTTAATTACGTATTTAAAAAGTATATTTCATAAATAACGTTTGCTGATAAACATAAACTGAACGCTACTGTCAAATGGTGAGATGGAATGATGGAATAATACCGGTTTCTGATAAAAATGTCTATTTATGAATTGAGGCGTTTTGTGGATTGTAAATGTCATTAGTCTTCAACAACCCGGTAGGCAAAAGCTTATAATGTAGTGGTAACATTATTTTAAAGTTAGTTGGCATCCGAAGAGCTTGCGAATAGTTGCGACTCAGAACTTCGCAATTTAGTAGAGTAAAATTATAACATACAATACAGTAGAGTGCAGACTTAGGCGATACAATAACAATGGGTTTAACAGGTAAACTACAGGACCCGTCGGTGAACCCTCAGGTTCGTGACAAAATGAAGGAGTATTGGAAGCAGTATGACCCAACAGTTAAATCAATGATGCTATGTTCAGCCGCAAACGATATCTTGGAAGCTGAGGACAGAGAACAAGTTCTTAGAATTTCCCCAAGTTTACACAAAAAGCGAACCCTCGAGTTAGGAAGCGGAATCGGGTAAGATTGTATAATTACAAAAATTTAGTCCTATGTCCGTCCTCCATGAAATGTGGCAAGTGGCATGTGGAATGTAAGAAGCTTTATTATTAATAAATACGCATGGGGATTATTGATTCACAGACGCTTCACAACCGAACTAGCCAAAGTTGCCAGCAAGGTGACTGCTGTTGATTTCATTGAAAGCTATGTCGAGAAGAACAAAGAGTTGAATGGAAATTACACTCATGTAGATTTCATTGCGGCCGATGTTATGGAATTGGAACTTCCAGCAAATAGGTTGATGTCTTTACAAAGCGCTTCCAAGGCATTGTAAGGAAGAGGGGGAACAGGAGTATTAAATTTTTATAATTATGTGACTTTCAGTTACGACGTTATTTTCACAAACTGGCTTCTCATGTACTTGACTGACGAGGAAGTGGAAAGACTTGTTATCAAAATGCTTGGATGGCTGTCTCATGGAGGCTATCTGTATGTTCGAGAGTCTTGTTACCGTCAATCAGGTTTGTTAAATTGCATTCCCTTTTATAGACCGTATCATTTAAGTTTGATAGTTTACCTGCCTGCTTGTGAACTAATAGACTCCATGCATGTTATTAGCTTCATATGGCAAATTACGTATTCGATTCGTAATTTTGGATTCGTAAAAGGCAATTATTAAGCAATCACATTGGGTGACAGTTGGGCCTAATGACATCACACGAAACATTTTCGTTTAATTGAAAAATCATGTTTGTGATCCTTGCATTGGCATTTTATAGGAGACGTGAAGCGTACTACAAACCCAACCTATTACAGGTCGCCCCTGGAGTACTTCCGAATTTTGCAAAATAGCATCTATCAAAACAACAGGAGACAAGAGTTTTCATTCGTGTGTGAAAGGGCGCTGTCAGTAGAAGCTTACATTAAGGTAAGTTTTAATTATTAACATATTTTCCTTCATGCTAGCTATTTTTTGCTAACCCTCATAATCATCGCAATGAATATTTCCGTGCAAGCAAATGCAGTTAGTTAGGCGAGGTGTTGATATGTAA
>JAANSN010005502.1:0-12310 GCA_036850665.1 Dicranocentrus wangi
TTACGAGCGGCGAGTGAAGAGTGAGTGAGAGAGCGCCATTCGCCATTATCGTGCGATACAATTTTATTGTTGTACATTACGTATTAAACAGGGGAGCACCACGCTGGAGGAAGTGGAGGAACTCGAGTTTAAAAACTCTCTTTTGTTCTTGAGCCCCTTTTCTCGTTTGTAGTTGTAGTAGTTGAAATAGTGGTCGTCCTCATTTTTGGTGGTACTACTGCTTTAAGTCAATGGTCGTTTTCACGACAAACTGTTCCCCGAAGAAGAAAAAAAATGTAATGGACGTAAAATCCTTTTTTTTTTCTTTTTTGCTAGTTAAATTTAAAATTTATTATTCGTCGTGGTTCAAATAAATGTAAATTTTATTACTCTTTATGCTGTTGTGTGCCCGGCGAAAATTCGCGGGGAGAAACTATTTGGCTTGCTTTTTAATAGTGTTGGTGGGAATTAGTCAGAGAGTGAGGTTAAAATTTAAGACGTTTGATATGGACTCGGTCGGTGGAGGGAGAGAAAAAACAAGACTTTTATGACACCTACGTCCCCACCAACATTTCATGCGACAAACGTTCGCAACATTTTGTGTTTCATTTTTTTGCCTCAAACAGTTTTTAGTTGAGTCATGGACTTCACGAACGGTGAAAGATAAATTTACGAGAAGTTTGTGTTTCTTTTGAGTGCGAAGCAATACCCGGAAATTGTTGTTAACTGGCGGATCACTAACTTAATCTCCACTCGAACCTGCCGCAATCTAAAAAGCGCCTAATAAATTGTAAACAAAAGGGCGCCCTAATCTTCAAATCGAGTTTCCCCTTCCGATTATTTTGAAGTGGGTGTATCGTATCTCTCCCTTTTTATACGAGAGACTTTAATAGTCAACCTATCAGTATTTCTTTTTTTCTCTCTCTCTCTTCCTCTTCTTCTCCGTGGTAAACTTTTTTTTGTCAACTCATTTCCTACAGAAAGGACTCAAAGACTCAACCTGGGAAAAAGAAAAAGAAAGAAAGAAGGGGGGAAAATGCTGCTGAGATCTCGGTTCACACTCTGCTCAAACCGGTTGATAATGATACTACTACCTTACTCGTTTTTTAGCTCCTGCATCGAGATAAAGGGAAAGCTGTTAGCTAAAAGTTGACTCCCGAGCAAATAATGGTTTCGCGAGAGAATAAAAGGATGAAAAAGCGAGAGAGACAAGAAGGGCTGCTGCTGCTGGATGTGAGAGACTGTGACTGTGTGTGTGTGTGTGTGTGTGTGTGTGTGAGCTTAAAATGCCGTAGAAAAGAGCCATCATGCATCAACTACGACAATCTTTATCAGTCTTTCCTCCTACTTCTCTTCTCTCTCGTCTCGTCTTCTTCTTTTCTTTTTTTTTCTATAAAAACCCTCCTTCCCTTCCCTCCTTTGCTTTTGCTCCCTATACACTCCTCCATCTTCATTGTCAGAGAGGCACAAAGTTCGTTACAGAAGAACAATTTAGAACATCATTCATTCATTCAACGATCCATGACCATAAGGAGAGAGAGAGAGAGAGGAGGGAGAACAACGTGGTGGTGGAGAAGGATAGATAGAGAGACTAATGTGGAGAAAAAGAGGAGCATGGGCTTGAGTCTGGATGTGAAGAGAGGATGGTGGACGACGAAGAAAATACACAAGTCTACTACTTTTCCTAGTTTTTTTTTCTAGGGACACGAACGACACAACCATCGTAAAAGAGAAAGACAGTGAATGAGTGAGCCCAGAGGCTTTATTGTCTTTCTTTCAAAAATGGCTCGAGTGGAGATAGCAGAGAAAGGAGCAGAGCTTCTGAAAAAAATAAAAATATATACTTGGGTTAGGTATAGGTTTTTTCCACACAGTTTCAAATGACCTGTTTCTTCTTTTTTTCAAGTTTCTTTAAAAAAAGGACTACGCTACGCTAATAATGATATTAATACAGGGAAGGGAAAACGCATTGTGGTATATTATGGTATGTGCTGCAGAGATATGTAGGGACACTTGGATGATGTTATGGGAGGAAGAAGAAGAAGAGAGAAAGCAGTTTGGTTGGAGAAAGGAAGACTTGCATTATGCGACACAACCCCGACAAAACAAGCGTCTTTCAATTTCCCTTTTTCATTCTGTTTCTGTGAAATGATGACTATATATATAGATGTTCATCCGATGTTTAGATGAGCATATGCTCTACAGTATGTATATAAGTATTATTTTGTGTGTGTGTGTGTGATTAGGTAGTTCGACTTGTTCGAAGCTAATATTTATTTATTTTTTTCTTCTATATTTCTCAATCTCACAACTTCTCTCTATCTTTTTCCATCACTGCCGCCGATGCGATCGTGAGATGCATCCTCTTCTTCTGCAATGTCAACCGGATCGAAATAAAAGGAATTTGGAAGCTAGCTGGGTTGAAACATATGGAAAACCATACGTCGCGTCATACCAAATACCATCAACTATCTATATCCATATATAAAAATATATACACTTATCCTATTACTTTTTTTTTTGTAAAATACGGGACAAAAGTAATAGAGTGGTTGGAGAGGGGAGAAAAAAGTCGAACAAGACGGTATTTTTGTGTGATCACAAGAAGAAGTGAAATCAATACGTGTAGTGGGAAAGCCATCATGATGGGAAAAGATAGAGAGAGAAAAAATACGTAAATGCTATATGCTATACTCACGCTTAAGCTGGTGGTTTGTGTACCTATTCTACTGAGGTAGTTATGGCTTAGAAAGAACCAATTTCAGAAAATTCCAAACTATCCTTTGCTTATTTCTCGGGGAATGGGAAAAAATGGAGAGCAATACTACGGATTTGCGAAAGAAAAAAATGAAGTGTTTTAGGAGCTCTTTAGCGTTTATTCCGCGACGGATAATATAGTTTGTGTAACACGTGTATTATTATGCACGCTAGACACCATTATTGTTAGGTCTATCTAGAGTTTGGCGTAAGTATATTCTAAACCACATCTTTCGAATTTCAACCTGCGAATGAAGTAGTTGGACATACTTTAATTTTTTACCTAAGTGGCGTCCCACTTAATCAAATTGTAACCAAGTACAGTTACGTAATATTTTCCAGGTGACCTATATATATCTATCTCTACCCCATAAACCTTTATTATTCTAACCCAAAACCAGTTAATTAACTTGAAGAACGTGCTCTATACTGTGTGGGATTTTGGGGGAAATAAAGAATTATCGCGAGCGAAATCTGTCTTGTCTCCGGAATATTGAGTTATTGAGGTAGAGCGAGCGAGCCACACACACATTTGATTACAATCCCAAATGTCCACCTATAGCTACCTACCCAACCCACCCACCATTTTTCCTTCCTCTAGTAATTTTCATTATACCTACTTCTCCCCTCGCGGTTATCCACCCACTTAGCAAATATATCATATATCCTAACTGAAGGATTTTCTCTCTCTCGACTTCCCTGAGAGCATCTTGAGTCAGACAATCAGAGCGAGAAGGGAAAGGAATTTCTTGGACTTCCAAAACGGGCATATAATAATATAGCCAAGCCAAATAAAAGAGAAGGAAAAAGTAGGGAAGGGAAGGAAAGAGAGAGAGAGAGAGAGAGACGTCATGAAGACGTTACTGACAAATTATCCGAGCGTTGGAGATAAGTCATCGGATTGATCCATCATCATCAACATGGGTGGAACGTGACAAGATGAGCCGATAAGAAGAATACCTTTCTCCATAATAATAATATCCATTCCAACCTTATATAATAGTAACCCACATTCCAACCAACCAACTTTTTTTGATATTTATGTATCTACACTAATTTATACCGAGCGAGAGAGACTTTTCCAGTCCAAAACTTTTTTTCTTCATAAGCAGATCGAGAGAAGAAGAAGCTCAGTATGCTGCCAGGAACTAATATTCAGACCCAGAATGCCACCAATGCTCGCTCACACCGTGTTTTTTTTTTACCTTTTTCATCATCCCGAGAGAGAGAGAGAGAAGAAAAAAATGGGTAAGAAGGTAGGAACGCGGTGGTAGTGGCGGCGGCTGGCTGGTTCTTCCCTCCACTCCACACACACACGCTCCTTCATTGCTTTTTCTCTTTTATTCTCCACTGACTTTTCTCCTAATGACAGCAGCCTTTTTCCTCCTCCACCTCCTCCTCCTCCAACTACTACCTTCATCCCAGATATTATTCCATTTTTTTCTTCTTCTCTCTCTCTCTCTCTCTCTCTTTTAGCGTATGATGCCAAAAAGGGATTATATAACTCGACTCGGCTCTCTTCCTTTCTTCCAACAACAAAACGTGCCTGAGTCCCCACAAAAGACCTTTTTCCTCCAAATTGCTCCTTCTTCTCACTCGGGGAGAGCAGAGGAGCGGCTCTGTTCTCAAGTATATAATCTCTGGAACATATCTCTTGTAGTATTTTCTCTGGCACCGGCGGCTCCACACCAGGCACGCCGACGACGACGAGGACGACGATGACGGATAAGCTACCCATTAATATTTCGTGGGGCTAGTCCAAAATTTTTGGCGTAAGCAGATTGTGAGCAGCGGAGTTGGTGGTGGTGGTGGTGTGGTGTTGGAAGCACTTGTGTCCGTGAAGGCTTTTGGAATGTTTTAAAAATTATGAGGAGGATGGAGAAGCATTCCGCGCGGCCCCGCTCACTTCTCTCACCTTCCATTCTGTCTCTTGTCTCATTTGTTTCTCATCCTTCCGTTTTCCTCCGCTCTGAGCACACCACCGCTTTGTCCTCCTCCGGATTATACAAAATGAATGGGCTCTACTACTAAAAATAAGAAGAAGGGGAAGGTTGCAATGGAATGGACGGGGAAATGATAATAATAATAATAATAGCCGAGGCTTATACTTATTTCTCCTCCAAACTCAACCCATTTATAAACATCTGAGCAGAAGAGAGAGGAGAAGAGAAAAAGTTGGAGAGAGAATGGGGTTACGCCGTTGCCGTGTTTTTCGTTATACGGTATATTTTATACTACGAGGAGCCAAAGCCCCAAAGTGGAACACGATAGCTTAAACCACACACCAAGCTCACCAGAAAAAGAATACTAGTGTGTTTTCCCCATATTTCACCTACATTTCAGTCCTAATAATAAAGAGGGGAAGAAGTGCAAGGAGAGAGGGATTTAGAATTTACGCCACTTTTTGGGTTTGTTGGAAAAAGGTAGACACGAGTTTTTGCGGCTCTCTACTCTCGCTCTCTCTCTCTGGTGAAGTTCCAAATAGGGCCAGACAACCCGGCCACCATACCACCGTGTGCTTGCTCCAGTCAGAAACAGCATCTTCATGAATTTTATTCCGGGTGAAGTGTTTACAAGGGTTTAGCCCAGCCACTGGAGCCAATATATCATGTATAAGCGGGGGTTCTTCTGAAGGAAAGAAGAAAAAAAGACATGGGGAATTACTACCTCATTCCGTTCACTCACTTTCTCTCTCCTCAACCAACCAAGCCAGCATTCTATATTGAAGAAGAAGAAGAAGAAAAAGTAAAAAAAAAAGTATTCACTGGGATTTTTTTTCTTTCTCTCGTGTCATTCATGTATCATTTAGATGGAGCGAGGGAGCTAATAATAAAAGGCACCAGGATATCCCTCAATTTCCAGCCAAAGCAAAGCCAGAAAATGGTGTGTGATGGGTACTTCAAGTACCTCTTACAAATATCATATAGTACACCCCATCCTTCTAATATTATCCAATAAGAATCTAAAAAAAAAGGATGGTGTTCATTCTGATTAAAAAATAAAATAAAACCTTCCAAAAACGTTCCAACTAACTACCACCACCACTTGGCTTTGACTGGAAATAACTCTGCATGATTTCTGACTTTTTTTTGTGTTTCGTAAAAGGAGGTTAATGTGTCAGGTTCTCTGGGCATATCTGGAATCTGGATGGGAACTTCGATAGATAGATATATATACTCCACTACTCCACTAGCCTCATTGATATTCTTCGATCCAGCCTAATAGGATTAAAGTCCTTGCAGCTAGCTGCATCGTTCTACAAAAAAAAATTTCCAAATTCCAAATGAAAGAGCTCCAACTCATTTGCATGCTGAAAATGCAACCATTACTACTATTTTTGCGCTATTCTCCCGATTCCCGATTTTCCCCTCTTCTTCTTCACTTTGTGGTGGTGGTGGTGATGGTGGCGATGATTTTCGCCATTGGAGTGTGAAAAAGTTATGGAACCTCAAAGGGCGAAAATGTGTCTTTTCCAGAGAGAGAGAGAGAGAGAAAGAGAAGAGTGCTCAGCGAGAGAGTGTGTGTGTGGGCTTTTTTTCCAGAGTTATAATGGCTTTTGGAAGACATGCAACTACCATATCTACCATTCGATTCCTCCTCCTTTTTTTTGTTTCCCTCCCTCCATATCTGCCAATTTGCAAGTGGTTTCAATTTCCGGGATACTACAAATAAACGGGCCAGTTCGATTAGCATGTCCGCTCACATTTCATTGCCAAAGATTTCCTCACTCTCAAAACTCAACTCAACTCCTCAACCACTGCCGCCGCGACGCGTCGGTTTATATAGGCCATTATTGAAATTCACCCAACGTTCACCAATTTTTTTTTCTTTCTTTCTCACACTACTGCAGGGATTTTTGTATAATTTCGTTTACGGGAGTGGTGAATGGTGGGGATGGCGATGGTGGTGGTGGTGGTGGTGGTGTGGAATGGAATCGTAGTTTTTCTACTCGCTTGAGTTTATACTCCCATTACTTTTCGCCGCAGTGCTTTTCCTCCATTTTTGTACGCAAACTGGCACTCTTTTTCTTAAAAAAAAGGGGAAAAGGGAAGAAGAAGAAGAAGTTTGACTATCGTTTTTTTGTTTCATTGCCTTTTTATGCCGATGCAAGCTCGCACTGCTCTTGAGGATTATTGGTGGAAACGTTTCTCATTCCATTTTTCCCCCTTCCTTCTCCTCCTTCAAATATTACACACCCATTCTGGGCGAAAATATTCTATTATATGAAAATTGAGGGAAAAGTGGAGCACCCTTTTATATTTAAATTGCATATATATGGAGCACTGCTCCGACTGAATTATTCGAATTGAAATGAGTGCATCTGGCGCACATACTTACTTATATATATATATGTAGGGCTCCTCCTCATAATGTATTCATCACTCTACTATGCATACATCATCATGGCATGACTCGCATGGCTCCTCCAACTCCCTCCACAGCTTCGGGTTTATTGGCACTCGGAAGAAGAAGAAAAAAGTTGATCTGTAAAAAGGAGTCCAGAAGAAAAAAAGTCCACCTCACAGAAGAAGAAGTTTTCTTTCTGCTCTATAAAAAGTGCTGGTCTCGGCACAAGCGAGAGGATCGGATGTGGATGTGCGTGGGGAAAAAAATCAAAAAGAAAAAAAAAACTTTTTTCATATAATATTATTATATATATTGTGTGTCCTTCGCTCCCAGCAAACTCCGCCTTTTTTCCCGGAGACATGTGTAAGAATGCGTGATAACACGTAGGGAGGACATGATTTATGGGAGGAATTTTTCCCCGAAAAAAAAAATTATTGCAAACTCTGGAGAGTTTTGGAGTGGATGTCCACGGTGTGTTCGGGGGCGAGGGTGACAGTTGATGACGGGAATGGAGGAATGTGACGTGTCCGTCCACCGTTTTCGAAGTGAATTCAGAAAAGAAGAAGAAGAAGAGGATCGCCACCGTGTCCTACAATAAAAAAGCCTGATGATGATAGACTGGGAAGAATAGTAGCGAGGTCCACTTCTTGCTTCTACCCCATTTTAGCCATCTTTTTAACGTGAGCTGAGCGTTTTTTGGTTGGCGACATATTTTCCGAGAAAAATCATATGGTGATGATTCGGAGGAAAAAGTGTTATTACTGGAACGTTAACGTTCCACGTTATACGTTACGTTACGGGGAAAACCCGGGTTCGGGTTCGGGTTGAGCTCTCTCGATGACATGGTCCCTGGGTTGGGGTGATGGTGGTGGTGGTGGTGGTGTGGGCAGGAGCCAAAACGGTAGTTGAAAGATTAGCCAGGAAATGCGCCAAAAAGTAGTTCAACCAAACAACCTCAAATTCATATCACATATATCGCATATAAATGGTTGCATGGTCTGCACTGAACTGAACTGAATAGCGTTGAATAATATCGCATTGACTTTTTTTTACATGCCAGCCAAAAGCTCTCACAAAAATAGACAGCTCTTTCTAGCCGTGAATAATTTGCAAGTACATGTATATATACGCGGTTCTTCGGTTTCAGCAGCAGTGCAGTGTAGTGCTCCATGCTGTTAGCTAAAAAATGTGAAGTGGAACACTTCTGGTGGACGACTGCTGGAAAGTGTGATTGAGGAATTCATTCCGCATTAGCATACTGGGTCAATAATAATAACAGCATAGCATATAGGCTAGATGGAAATGTGTGTGTTGTTCCAAAAAAAAGCTTCTGGTCTGGTATTATTATTATCATCATCATGGTTGGTTTGGTGGTGGTGGGAAAGAAAATTCCTTCCCGTTTCCTCGAGAAAGTAAGTAAGCCGTTTTCCTTTCTTGACACTCGTGAAGGAAATGTCATATTTTGGGTAAATTATCTAACTGGTTCGACCGAGAACCCTCTCTGATGCAATATGGGTGGAACCCAAAAAAAAAAAGAAAAAGAAAAGAAACTGGAACTCTGGAATATTCGACCCGACCGTCGCGACTCCTTCACAAAGGAAATAATCTTGAGTGCATGCAAGAAAGAGATATATGATATGCCTATATATTTAATATCTCAAAAGGTATCCCCTTTTCTCCTTCCCGTCTTATCGCACCAGCCATGCCACGAGGAGGAGACCGGAAGGCCGGCTCGTAATGGCCCCTGTCCGGCAAGCACATGGAAGGATAAGACCTTCTGCGGAGGAATTATTATTATATTACGCTACGCTTTGTGTTATCAACCTTTTATTTCATCCTGGCCTGGGAGCCCATTACTTACTCCCGCAGACCAAAAAAAAGAAAGTTTCGGCTGTAGTTATAGTTAGTTGCTCCATTGTTTTCACTTACTTGAGCATGAACATGCGGGAGGAGGAGGGAGGAAAAGTTTTTGGAAAATGAGGAATATACGGACGGAGAGATATATAATAAACTTAAGTGAAGCAACTGCAACTGCATCACCACCGCACCACCACCACCACCACCACCGTCTCGAGAGCAGAGCCACAGGCTAAATATAATACTCCAAGAAGAAAGCGGATGAAGAATGCAGGGGGATAATGAAAGTGTGCAACACAAAATCATGTTCCTCTCTTTTAGCTTTATTATTATCTCTAGGGTTTGGGGTGGTAGTGGAGTGGTTCGGATGGTCGTTATGATTTAAGAGAGGGGAAGGATTAAAGCGCGCTACAAAAACTGTCAAGCTATATACCACCTCCAAACTTTATACTGCTAGTTAGTTGTAGTGAAGTGATCACGACTTTTTGATTCAAATAATAGTTTTCTCATGTTAAGTAGCAAAACTTTAATCGTTTTGCCGGTAGGGGTAATTTGTAAGGGTTAATTCTGTACAAAACGCTCGCGCTCGCTCGTTGTGTGTTATCCGCTACCGGTTTTTTTTAAATGGAGAAATAGCTTTTATCAGAGTTGATAAACGAAAAAAAAAATTACAGAGGGGTTGATTTATAAAACGGAGTTTTTTTTTAAAAAAAAAGAAGACGGAAATAACTAACGGTCATTTACACTTTTAGTCTGCCTGGTTATTCTGGAATAATCCTCAAACAAAACGTCTCAACTGACTGTCGAATGAATAAGCTGTAACGAAAGTCATGGTACATTTGATCTTCCTCCTCAACAAAGTGAGTAGTAGAAGTAGACACACGCTAAGTGGAAAACGTACTTTTTTACATTCATTTCATACCCCCGGACAGAAAAAAAAAATCCGCTCATTGAAACATCCATTATTTCCAAAGTCTCTCTTTCTCTCTCTTTCCAGCCATCATTGTACAAAACAGGAATGCGTATATCTCGGGTTTTCTTTCCGTTCATAAAAGAAATGAGAGTGCAATTTTTTTTTTTTGCGGAGGAACGAAAGTGGGCAACTAAGAGAACAACTACATAAGTATATAGGTAATCCAGCAGAGATCACAAACACAAAAAGTTGAAAGTTAAGCTTAAAGCTCCAAAACCAAGGGATATAAGTATACAAGTACAACCGTGGAGAACCAATAAAAGCCCAGCTATATATATATTTTTTTTCCCGTCTTCTTCTTGTTCCTTTTTCCGCCTTGGAAATTCCCACCGCGATGCGTATATATATACACGTAACGTACACACAACAATCACTTTATATATGTTTTTTGCTTCCCAGTCTCTCATTAGTATTACTGGTTCACGCGTTAGCCGCCGCCGTTCCACCGAGAATTGAAGCTTAGAGAGAGAGAATATGTATAAGTAAATAAGTAAGAAGGAGAGTAAGTTGTACTAGTCATCGTTTCTTCTCTCCAGCTCCAGCCTTATTTTCTCAAGGGCCAGTTTGGGTTCGGGAGTCGAGTGTAATGCGATATCTTTGGTATATATGATTTCGCAATTGGCAAACCCCTAAAGTTTGTAAACAACTGCGGTCTGCTCCCCCCTCTCTCTCTCTCTCTCTCTATCCACACACACATTAGGTTAGAACATGGACAGCATTTTTTCTTTTTACTCTTTTCCCATACAAGCTAAACTCGTCGACCAAGCTTATAGTCTTATAATGGCAATTTCTCACAAACCCCCAAAAAAAAGTTTTTATTTTCCTTCTGCTATATTCATTCATATTACTTTCTTCCCCCAACTATACGCTTATATAGCCTATAAGAGCCAGTAGCACTCATTTTCTTCGTTGAGGGTAATACACACAGAAGAAAAAAACAAGTATTTCTGGGAGAAAGTGGCTAAGGAAGAAAAAAGGAGAAAAGTTATTTACTCCTTGGCTCTCTGCTCTGCTCTGCTCTGAGTTGAAGAGAGAGCAGCTTTTTTCGCTGGGAAGATACGAGGCAAATAAGTCAGTTTCTCTAGTGTTATAATCATTATAACCCTTATTTTCATTCATTCCACTTTTCCTCTTGTGTGTGTGTGTGTAGATCCCTAGACCTCGGCGTACTTTTCTTTTTTCCCCATCCCCCCTCTCTCTGCACATAAGTATTTATAGGGCAGGAGCAGTCTTTTGGAGTTTATTTTTTTGCAACTCTGCTGCTGCTGCTGCTCCTCTCCATATGCATTTCGTCAGAGTTGAGTGAGTGCGAGGAACACACCACCACCGCCACCACCAGCCTTACCATTGCCACAACATCCTATTCACAAAAGGAAGACAAAAAAGAAGCTGCTGCTTCATTCTTGTGACGAGATTTTTTGGTGGGCATCAGGGCATCCTTATTTTTTGTACCGTAGAGCCACTCCGACTCTCTGCGGGCAAAAACAATAAACCACCACCACCACGTTTTTTGTTATTTGACATACTTTGCCGAGTCCGAGCTTTGACTTTTGTCAGTTTTCTTACAAAAAACCTTGAAGAGTTGCACTATCGCATCTAAAAGGCTAAGAGGATCCATAATATGCATACTAGTTCCATAGTTTTCCTACATTCCACTATCTCCTCCACTCCGCCATGTTCCTCCATTTCCAAGTTTTCTCCTTCACTATCGTGGTAACTGTACGATATGGTAATAAGACGACGATGATGAGGGGAATGATAACAAGCCATATTCCGTGAAGAATATATATATATATATATATATAGAGCGAATATGCATGCACGCATGCATTCCATGATCCCACCACCACCACCACCCGCTTAAAATACAATATGTCTGGAAAGAAAACCTGGACCAGTCCAAGTCCAGAGAAGACCATCATGCTCATTTTGTATTGTGGGCCAGGCGAGCGGCGCGGCTCTGTATATTTACATTTAAGAACAAAAAAAAGAAGAAAAATATGCAGACTTTGTCTTTGGCTCGAAGAAGAAACTGTATCGACATTCCCATCATCATCATCATCATCTTTTGCCCGAAACAAGCCGTTATCCTCAAAAGATGAGAGCATTGGGTGAATGGAGTGAGTGAGTGGAGTCGTGTGGAGTGCATCCTATCGCTGCTCTTAAAGTCATTATTTGCCGTATTCTTTTTATAGGCGAGGAGGAGGAGGAGGAGGAGGACAGCATTGGAGTATAATACCCTTCTTGCAAGAGAGAGTTTCTGGAGAAAACAGCTTTTTTTATAGTAATATCGTATTAGTCTCAAGCTAAAGTTGAATAAAGAGTCGAATGTTTTAGTAACGACGAGACGAGACGAAGGAAAGGAGAAGAAAAAAAATGGAAAAGAAGAAGACGAAG
>JAANSN010005503.1:0-12308 GCA_036850665.1 Dicranocentrus wangi
GAAACATATGCAGTGGTGTGGTTATACTAATGGACAGGTACGGTAGGGTAGGATGAAAATGATAAAAGCGAATACACATCATTCATGTGTATCATGTAAAACATACAGTAATAAGTAGTTACACGTAACAACTGATTCAACTTGTGGCTCATCATGTGGGTAATCCCTACATTATTATGGCACACACGTTGGAAGTGAGTTTGACATGAGAGTTTATGGCATCCGCATCTTCTTTTCGTTCTTCTTTTCTGCAAAATGCAAAAATGCATAAATGTAAATAAATTTCATTTAAACAGCCTCCCATGAACTGATCGTGAACTGAATCGGAAGACTAATCGCAATCATAACTATCCTTCCTTTCTTGACTCTCGTTTGATAACAAGCCAACTGATATTTTAAGCAAACAGAATGCTAATAATCACTTCAGGCGGTGAGATAATGAACGCAAAAATAAAATTTATATATTCGGCATCATTTAATTGCACCTAATAGTATGCTTTAAAAAGCCTTCTAGAGTGCACCATAAAGTAGTGACTCATATCATGATGAAATTTGTTAGGGTAGTCACCCGAACACTCGTCCTCGTCCTGTTATATTGCCAACGTTGTGCAAGTATAGGGTTGTCACAAAGACCATCTAATTCCATGTGCATCCTTTCCCTCATTGTTCTTTTCTCTAAAATACAACTTGTGAATAATTTATGCAAATGAATTCGCTAATGTATGTAATGTATGTATGTATGGCTGTTTGTGGAGATGTGATAGGATCCAATAATACGAAGAAAAAATAAATAAAACACTGCCAATGAGTTTCATTCAGAGACCAATTTTGATGAGTGATGTACAAGGATTTTGCAGTCAATGCACTTTTCAAAGTGGATGCACGAATTTGTGACACCTTGCAGAGCAGATATCCATCAAAGCATGATTACATACGTTTTTACAATACATCAAACTCCAATTTTAAATAGTCACGAGGTGTGTCATGTCGTCACTTACTCATTTTTACTCCAATTAGGATTTTAATAGCACACCTATTTCCATCCTTGTCACCATTCCCATTTTTAGTTCTCACAGCCCAATTCAGCATCACTGCCACAATTGGCATCACGTGCAATCCCATGCCCAAATTGCAAAAAAANCACGTGCAATCCCATGCCCAAATTGCAAAAAAACAACATTTATTTTATGAGTACCAGTGACATGCACCAGTTTGGGACACACTCACCCAACCAATCATCGTGTCACCTACTTTTTATTTACTAATGCATATTGCGTCCACTTTTGCTACTACTGGGAAACGCCTAAACATTGAATGCCACCCTCCGCTTAATTATTCACAATAAATTTAAAAAAAAACAAAAAAAAATCCTGTCCCAATCCAGGCATTCAATTCATTTGATAATTTGTACCTTGCCCGGTGCCGGTCCAGGGAGTTCATTTCATTATTGTATCGATTGATAAATTCAGCAAAACAAGTTGCAAATTAAAAAAATTCCCTACGATTCCACACGAATTTTAATATAAAATTACACTGGTCTGACCTTCAGGAGCCTACTCCACCCTACATTCCTGGACTACGTTAATGCAACTCTTCAGAGCAGGAATGAGAGCAGCATAGTAGCATGTTCATGAAACTGGTCCAATTACCTATTCACCTTTATCCAATTCCTCTCACATTCGTTCTGCAAATTATAATGTAGATTTCCTATTTTTCGTACTCGCAAAAACAAGATTATATTATACACATTGCTCTTCATGATTCAGTCGTCAAAAAATGACTAAAAATCGTCATCCTTCAATAATTCCTCGTCATGTCCCACCTCGTACCATTATCTCTTTACATGCGTCACCCCTAATTTACAATCTCCTTGAACTAGTATGTATCTACCAACAAAAATTGTCACTTAACTATAATGTCAATCCTCAACTTGATTTTTTCAACAGGTAGCAGAATATTATGTAGATTTTTTGGCGTGGCCAAGAAAGCATTCAGTCAGATGCACAACAACAACCACAGGCATACCTACACTATACTGTCTATCTATGCCTATATCACACCATACCTCTACTTCGCGTGCTACACACACACACGGCAACTCGGTTTCTTCGACTTTGTTCACAACAACCAGTTCTCATCTCATGATCTTCTCGCACACATCCTCCCTGTCACCCTTGTCAAAAATCAGAGAGAAGGTAATAAGTACAAAAGTCCCTACATTAATATTGCCGCGTGCGTATGCATCACCTCCAAAATACATTGTCTGTAAGTAAGTATCTCCTCTCCTTCAAGCAATTCCTTTCCATTGCATCACAATTTACTAGCACTACACAACACGCTTTTTTCTCAATATTATACACATCTCAAAAAAATATTATCTCTCCCTTTCATTTTTTATGCCCTCACATGCATCACCATCGTCATCATCCCAGCTTACATTAAACATTTACTAAAAAAGATTATATGACCATCAACATATTATCGTGTAGTAAGTAGTGCCCCTATCAAAAAACCAGTTCTTCCTTCTTCTTCTTTTTCTCTCCCTTTTTTTGTCTTGCTTGCTAGTTTCATAATTGCAGCTCATAATTGTACACTCTTTTGGCGTAAACAACAATCTCCTATTATATTATATCACTAGATGAGATGAGAAGAGATGATGTTGGATGTGGATGTGGAGCAAAAATGAATTGGGGCTTTTTAGTTGGTCACTAGTGCCCACACTGCACGGATGACTAGTTGGTCATCCCTTTCATTTTTCTTTCAAATTTTTCATTTTTAATTTTTTAATAAATTGTGCATTGTGATTTTTGTGCAAAACATGAAGAATTGGTGGATAGGATCGCAGGTTGTTCATCACCTGTGCATCATCTTGTCAGTTTCCTTCCTCATTTCTGAAATTAGCTGCCAGCAGCAGCCGGCCAATCAACCCAATCGAAACGAGCAAGGACCCCGTCATCTCTGTTTTGACCTCACTGCTCGATTTTCAAGCATCGAATATGCCGACGGGGTGAGGAAGGAAGTGATCACGATTAACAATCAATTTCCGGGTCCGACCATTCGGGCTAAATTGGGAGACCATGTGACGGTCCGAGTGAATAATCAGTTGATTGACAGTCAGGGAGTACATCATGACACTTCGGTCCATTATCACGGGATTGAGATGAAGGATACGCCGTGGTGGGATGGGCCAGAGCTAGTGACACAATGCCCGATCAAGACTAATGGCTACATGGAGTATACATTTAATATTCATCAAGTTGGAACATATTGGTAAGAAAAACAGGAAAGGTAGAATTTTGTGCATCAGCGATGGACGACCCCTAAAAATTCTTTTTTTTATCACGACCACAACAGGTATCACTCTCACACCAGTTGGCAATACATTGACGGCTTCTGGGGCTTTTTCATCGTGGACGGCAACCTCACCACCAACGCCGTCCACCGCTACGACGACGAGCTCGACATTGCCATCACGGACTGGCACTGGCGGACCGGCGCCCAGCTCACCGAAGTGTTCCGCATGCCCAACAACCCCAACATCACCACCGGACCCCTTGTTCCGGGGCGCACTCCCGTGCCCGACTCGGCCCTCATCAATGGGCGCGGAGATGCCAACTGCACGCGAGCCCGGGCCCAAGGCTTCTCCTGCAACGACAACTTTGCCGCCCAAGCCTCCGTTTTTGGAGTTGAGCCGGGTCTCACTTATCGCATCCGAGTGCTGAACCCCTCCGCCCGCGCCTCCTTCAACTTTTCCATTGACGGGCATCGACTTCGCGCCATTGAGGTGGATGGCGTGGACACGGTGGCCACCGACCCGGTTGACGTGGTGGAGATTTGGCCCGCCCAGCGCTACTCCTTCCTGGTGACCATGGACTCGAGGGAGAACACAGACTATTTCCGGATTCGGGCCGACATGATCATCCACGTCGGGGCTCTGAACCAAGGGGAAATTGACCAAATTCGGAGCATCCAGCCGATCGCTGCGATCCGCTACGTGTGGGCAAATCCCAATCCTCCGGCGAGCCCCGAGTGTCCAATCCCACCCCGACCTGCGGTGGACCCCTCCCTTGCTCACGTGTCCGTCGGGAACGGAACTCAGGGGAGACCTTCATGTCGGCGAGTGCCGTGGGAGGATGATGTAGTCAACTGGGCCAAGGACCGGTATGAAACTTCATCCGTGGCGGCAGTAGCTCCGCAATGCTTGCAAATCACGGAGAATCGGGATGCCGCTCAGATCATCATCCACTCCCAGTGTATCCCTCCAAACTCGTCGAGGAGGAGGGCCAACCCGGTGCTGTTGGATCAGAGGCAGTGTCAACCGGTTCATGCCCCCTGTGAGCTGGACCAGGTTCCGGAAACGAATGATTACGAGGTCACGCTGACGGCCGAGTTTGAGACGGACGCGCAGGGAAATAATCGGTGGTTCTTTAGTGACATTTCGTACGACACGGAGGAGGCGAGGCTTCCAGCCATTTTTCATCTGCTGGAGAGGAGTCAGGTTCCAAGTAGATTTTCCCCGCAGCGGGTGCCCCTCACGAAGGTCAGTCACCATCGCAGCTTTATTTATTCAATGTTTGAAAATATTTTTTTTTGTAAATTGCATCTTTTGGATTTTTTAAAATCAGAATATCCAAGTCATCATCAACAACTTAAACGGTGGCGCCCATCCCTACCACCTCCACGGTCACACTTTCTGGGTGCTGGCCACCGGGGAGGAAGGTGAAGGTGCTTATAATGCAGCTCGTGACTCGTGGAAACTGAACACCACCCACCCCATCAAGCGGGACACGACCCACACTCACCCGTGGTCGTGGACGGTGGTCCGATTTTGTGCTGATAATCCCGGCGCGTGGCTACTCCGTAAGTTCAAAGTTCATACCGTTACTTTGCGGTTGAAGGTTAAACATCATTCATGCCAAAAACAATAGGTCACACCGGAAGAAAACTTGAAATTGAATTCAAATTCATTCACGAATGGTTTTCAGATTGTCATATTCACTGGCATCTGGATCGGGGTCTTGGAGCTGTTTTCGTTGAGGGGGACGAAGAGGCTCGATGCCGGTACACGGTTCCCCGGGAAGCCCGACGAGTTTGCGAGGACAGTGGATTCCGAGTGGCACCACCGCAAACGGATAACTGTCCAGATCCCAATTACAATCGGACCGGTTTCGCTGTGAACAATGGACTAGGAGTAGGTCAGCAACAGCAGCCCCAGCAATTTTCTTTTGGAACGCCACAAAACATCCAGCAAGTTCCAGGAAGAGATTATCAGTTTGTGGGACAGGGAATACAAGAGTTTCCGATTCAAATTGTGAATCAAGTGCTAAACCAACACGACTCGAGCAGAAATACGCCACCTCAAAATCAGTTTACATTCCAGCAAAGAGCTCCAGCGAATCAGAATCAATTTGTGAGTCAAAGACAGCCTCTGTTCCAAACCCCAAATCAACTTGTCAGTCAAGCCATTCCAAATCAGTTTGCAGGTCAACAGCAGACTCTTCCACCTCAGCAGCAACAACAGGCTCAGTTTTTGAGCCAAGTAGCTCCACCTCAGGAGCAACAGCAAGCTCAGTTTTTAAGCCAAGTTGCTCCACCTCAGGAGCAGCAACAAGCCCGTTTCGTGAGTCCACCTCCTCCTCAACGTCAAACGACATTTAGCCAACCTCAATCTGTGCCGGTGGTGGATCAGTTCCTTCGGGAAGTGACCCCATCCATCCAGACACAAGCACAAGCTCAATTTAGAGGTGGTGGTGGCGGCGGCGGTGGCTCATTCTCAAACATTGGGTCTCTCCTGAGCCGAGGACCAGGAGGAGAATTTAGGATTCCACAATCTCTAGCTCAACAACAACAACAGCAGCAACAAAGACAGCAGGGATTTTATGACAGCTTTGATGCACTGAGGGTGTTAGATAGCTAGAGTAGAGGTAGATTTTGAAAATATGAAAATAATAAAAGTAGTGCCATAAATCTGCTGATGATATACGAGTTTTAATGACAAATAAATGCCTATTTTTGGTACCCCCATTATTGAAATACAAGAGGATGCAATATTTTTCAATAATTTTTAACCCCCATAAAATGAAAATGACGGAAATGAGGAAATATATTTTTTGTCTGCCAGATTTTCCTATCTTCCTCTCTGCAATTCCTTTCAAAGCTGCATTGAGGAAGTCGCGTAATCAGCCTTTGTCCATCATCATTAAGATTGAAATGAATTGAAAATTGAAATTCACTTATTGAATAGGTAGGGCCGGCGTCGCGTCGGTTGAGTTAAAATGTATTGGCATGCATATTATGGTGTTATTGAATTTAGCTCACAGCAGCAAAACCATCACAACTATGATAGCTGTGAGCGTAAAAAATCTGCAACAATAAAATATGAATGAAGTGGGTAGCGGAAGGAACATAATGCTCATAGGCCTATGAGGACTCGACTGGGCAGACTTGGTGGAGATGTACATAGTTAGACACTTAAGTATAAACATTTTTAAATTGAATCGAAGTAAAGTGGAGTACTACCAAGTGACCAGTTATTGGTAATAATACGCGATACATATATGCTACACAACAACAGAGAGAGAAAAATCATTTAATTATATAACCCTACATGGGAGGGTATATATATGAAGAGGAGTATAATGCAACAATATATATCATGTGTAAGCCACAGAATGAATGAATTTATTACTCACAAAATAGAAAGGGGATTGCGGAAAGCTCAGAGGCAAAAACACGATAAAGCAACGCCAAATGACGCTATTGCGCAGTAACCAGCATGTAACTGATTTCTCGCACAGAATACAAAGTATGAAATGAAGGAGCATCACAATTATATCATGATGCATGTATGCTTTTACACTTGCGAAATATGAGATATTTGTCATGATGAGCTAAATGAATCATGTCAAAAAAAGCACGCAGCTCATGGCAGAGTTGCTGATAATAATGAATGAGAGAGTGTATATGGGTATCACTGTCACTACCTTCAATGGGATCACGACATGGTATACCTACTAGTTGATGCCTATACACCATGCACCATCGCATCACCTCTGCTCAGGCTTATTAATTGGGAGAGCGAATGAGAATGACCTAACATGCAATCCATATGTGTAGTATGAATGCGCAACCACATTGAAAGATATCGATAAATAAATAAAGGGATTTATGCAATACAAAATATACAGCTAATCCTCAATTCGCAAAAGTGCAAATGAAAAGGAAAAAATATGACTATATACATACTCGCAAATCAGATTACTACGATACATAAGATTACGATGATGATGTCTGACGATGGGATGATGATCATACTAAGCAATCGTGACACACATTTAAGTAAATGAAAGAAATTTGAAACTTTTGCTATCCAATGCACTAACCTTCAACTTCAGAATAAAGTTGCACATAATTAATATATTATCGTTGCGTGAAATTGCCAACAGTAATGAGGAGTGAATGAAATTAAAAGAATTATTGCATTGGGAAGGGGTGACTGCAGTGTTTTTGCGTTACTCAGTGTTGCTGATGTCATAGCGTTTCTTAAGATGTTTTGCATCACATTGGGAAACACAATAACAACTATCTAGATTGTATTATACTCCTTGTTTAATTTGTTTTATGATTCCGTGCTAGCAAGTACATGCAGTGTTTCTTCTTCATACAAAGTATGTGTGCTTTATAATTTTGTGTCGGGAGTGGCTGGAAACGCACGGAACAGAAGATGAAGGCTTAGGCTGGAAAGAAGGTTGAACAAACATGCTCTTGTTTTTCATAATATCATCAGTTCAGTGCAAACAAAAGGGGATTATGATTCATGGGACATGTATGTAGGCCACCCATTACTTGCCAACAGATGCATGTACCTTTTGGAGATGATATATTGACACGAGTTGTTAGCAATCACAGTCACTAAGTATGGGACATAATGGTAATGGGACATGATGATGCTATCCTGTCTGTTCACAATATTATGATGACAAACAATATATCCACTTATTTGTCCGTATCTGTCTACATTGTTACTAACTAGGTACATTAAGTTAAAAACAGCATGACTGGCGATGAGTGAGTACATGATTAATATTTAGCGATTCTGTTGTATTGCGCTACATAGTAGTTCGAAAATTTTTTTTTCATAGTCATCCACAAGTTCAGTGAAATAATATACTTGTCAGCACAGCACATAACGCTACTTGAAGTGCCATGTTCTCACTCACTCACGTACGTAATACTAGCCAAGTAGCGATAACATTATCAAAATGAGCAGAACATATTATAACATCAGGATGCATTTGTTTTGTTCATATCTCAATATTCATATACGTTATGATACAATTATTTTGCTGACCATGAGAACTACATTAGCTGCAATTGCAATGCAGTTTTGCAGTTGGATGCATTCATTAACCTTAAACTTCAGAATGAATGGTACTGTCAGGCATAATTTTACTGCTACTCTCATGTGCGGTAGGATGGTAGAAACATATTCTGTCGTCCATTCACTTTCACTTCACTCCTTTGTTTGGAACAAAGTATGAAGACATTCCCGTATTATTCGTATTTCCAACTCCGCTGAGGTTGGGTGTTGACTACTGACTATTTCGGAACTGTCAACGTTTTGTTTCTCCACTGAACAAGTACCTTAAGATACATCAAAAGTTAGAAATGAGCAATGAATATATGTCTGATAGCAAATCTGTGAAATGTGGCCTGAATAAATATATTTATTTATCGACAGCAGAGTCAGTTAAAAAATGAGAAAGTATCGCTTTGTTTGTTCGGTCACCCCATGATCACGTCTGCCCAGCCACCAAAGTTCAGGTGTAAAGCAACAAAAACTCATTTGAATAGCCTGAATAAAATACTTATGAACTTGTAAAAATTTTGCATATCCCCAACAAAAATTAAGACCGGATCCCGGATTGATAAAGTGTGAGCGAACGTAAAACCCTTTTTGATGAACCATATTTACCTTGCGGTTACACTGATGATGATGACTGTAATAAATATTATGTATTTGTTACACAAGTGTCATTTTGGGGTAATAAATATAACTGATTTGTAGCATTAAGTATGAATTTTAGCTGTTATAGTGTGATCGTTTAGAGACCGAGAAATATCTCCAGATATTACATTCAAAATTTACTCTAGAGTAAACTCTTATTTTTCGAGACAATTTTTGAATCNTAAACTCTTATTTTTCGAGACAATTTTTGAATCCCCAAAGCCAAGTTGTGGGTTTTGAAATCAGCAATTGTCCGGGGCATAAAATGGTTAAGTCAATTTCCAGTAGGAAAAACTTTTTTTTACACCTGGAAGAACTTTTCGTCGATTTGCAGATGCAGTTAAAGTATTCGCATTTTAGGCCGAATGGAAGTAACATATTATAGTAAGTTTTTATATGGACAGTTGTTGTTACTATGTACTACGAAATGTAACTCACATGCGAAAATGATACCCTGATGCAAACCAGCTGGTTCTCTATTCGCAAAAGTGCAAATGAAAAGGATGATTGTCGTAGTCAGCAATCGTGACCGAAAGGAATGAAACTAAACGCAATCTTTTTCCATTTTCGAAATCCAATGCATAATTAACCTTAAACTTCAAAACGAGCTGCAAATGAATTGTTTTTTATGTTAATATGAATTACAGGTTTGTTAATGCTATAATTAGGATTGTGAAACACAATAATATTGAATCAATGTCTTGCTTAATTTGTTTTTTGTGTAGCGGATTTTTTTTGCTAAAAGGAAAGGAACATGCATGATTGATCCATCCTCCTTACGACATACTTGTATGAGTAATTCGCTGCCGCAGGTTTGTGTGATACACGGGAGCAATAGGAAAGTAACCGGACAGAGAGAGAGAGCAAGGATGGAAACTGGGTTGAATAAATATGCTTACAGCAATATTATCATCAGTTCAGTACAAACAAAACGGGATTATGATTTACGATATATATATATGTTATGTATGTGGGGCATCAATTGTCAACTGATTCATACACCTTTCGGAGATGATATAATGAAATTTGTTGCCAGGAATAAGAGCCATTAAGATTAGGACGCCATGGTGGTTATCAATTATCATATCTGTTCTGTTCATAATGGAGTGCTCGGCTATATGTATTATCTGCATGATGTCCGCGTGTGTCTTCATTACTTTCCAACAAGGTAGTGAGTTTATATGATAAAAAGATAAAATGCTATATTGTATTATGCTACATAGTTCGAAACCCCTCTGTGAATAGTTATCTACTAAAAGTCTACTGAATGCTCGCTTATCTGTATACGAAGCAAAACTCGAGGTACAATTCTCACAAGCTAGTACAGGCCGACTAGTCATAATGTAAAAAAAACAGTTATATAACATAACACCATTTTATGCAACACCTTTCGGAGATGATATAATGAAATTTGTTACCAGGAATAAGAGCCATTAAGATTAGGACACAATGGTGGTTATCAATTATCATATCTGTTCTGTTCATAATGGAGTGCTCGGCTATGTGTATTATCTGCATGATGTCCGCGTATGTCTTCATTACTTTCCAACAAGGTAGTGAGTTTATATGATAAAATGCTATGTGCATTATGCTACATGGTTCGAAAATCCTCTGTGAATAGTTATCTACTAAAAGTCTACTGAATGCTCGCTTATCTGTATACGAAGCAAAACTCGAGGTACAATTCTCACAAACTAGTACAGGCCGACTAGTCATAATGTAAAAAAAACAGTTATATAACATAACACCATTTTATGCGTTTTATTCATTATATTCATATCTGCTTTATATATGTTTTGGCACTTAGCACTTGACACATTTATACTGCTGACCTCGAGACTCACATTGCTGCAATGCAGTTGTTTTGCAGTTTGATGCATTAACCTTAAACTTCAACTTGAGAATGAAATGCACTGTCAAGTGTGGATCAGGATCAGGTGGCAACAAACTACTATTATAGTAGTACTAATGTTTGCATAAGTGAGAGTGAACTCAATTATTCATCGCGGCTATGCTTAGATCATGCATTGTGCACTGTTTGGCTAAATATGATCATATATTTAAATTCTACCTTCACGGAGCTGGACTATTGAGAATTATTGGTTTCATAACTGATCGTCCTACGTGGTTTCAAGAGTATGTTTAACGTGCACAATAGGCACAACTGTAAGCATAACATACGCGGTGAGTATGCGCGGATTTGGAATGAGTAGTAGTAAAATTCATCATTAGTTTTGGAAACTCAGAAAACAATTTTGCTCCTTTGGTCGGTGCACCACATCTTTCAAACTTTCTATATATAAATATATGGAGGAAGTTTGGGAGGATAAAGCTAGCTCATTTGAATAGTTTAAATGAATTATGTTTAGTAAGCTGATTACGAAAGTGTTAAAATTCATATTTCCAAAATCTGGGAACTGCTTTAGGCAAAGTAGCTCTGAATAAGGAGCGAAAAAGTCGTCAAATTCCTATTTTTTAGCTTAACAAGCATTATGACCAAGCACGGCTGGTTAGTGGTTACACTTTACACTCTGTTCGTGCAATCA
Source organism: Dicranocentrus wangi (assembly GCA_036850665.1). Classification (NCBI taxonomy): domain Eukaryota; kingdom Metazoa; phylum Arthropoda; class Collembola; order Entomobryomorpha; family Entomobryidae; genus Dicranocentrus; species Dicranocentrus wangi. The sequence goes on from JAANSN010005503.1 coordinate 11,554, forward strand.
ACCCAACCGCACCATCTGCCAGTATTACCTAAAAACGAGTGACTGACTGCTAATGTTAAAGTGGTAATGGAAACCAGAGTTGATAAAATTACATCATGATAATGAAAAGTAAGCACATGTGTTTGTACAATATCCTGATATACCGGACTTGTCAAAACGTCGTCAACTTACAACCCTGCAAGTGATTATTCACATGTTATATTTGCATAAAAGAGCCATTTGGAAATTAGGTTTGACTGAAGGTTGATCCTATCCTTTAAACACGAAAGTATCTTTCACACTCGAAATCACAAAATATAGGAACTCTCATTTTTTTGGGCGATTATTCAATTCCCCAGGGCAAGTCGTGGCTTTTTTTGGATTATGCAAAAAATTAACAATTTTAGCTTGGACCCTGTTAAAACAATTTATTATTGACCGTGAGATTCTTTAGGAATTTCGAACAAATGAATACGTAATTACGATTTAGCTGTTTCAGCTACTTAACTTTTATGAAATATGAGTGGGTCGAGAAAGGGGAGAAAATGTGTAGATGTTGGAGAAGGTTCTTTCTTATTGGCCTTTCTTACCTTTCGTTGCGACCCAGTGAGATCTTAGCAAAGGACATTGGTACAAATCTTGTTAAGAAACGAGAGATATTATTATTCAATTGGTGAATACCATCAGACTATCACCTTCATTCACAGCATTGTCACGACAAAAGTGTACCTAACTGTTGTCTATGGATGGGTCGCACTCTCGGTATTACGTAAAAT
>JAANSN010005504.1:0-12307 GCA_036850665.1 Dicranocentrus wangi
CTCAGTAAGTAACAAACCAATAAAGAATTTTTAAAAAGTATCCGAAACGAAATGCAGAAAAACGTGAGACTATTTTTTGGCAACACAAAACTACATAGTTTCCTGGATTGGTAAGTGATCAATTAAAAATTGAATTAAAAGAGAATGGGACTACATGTTCTATAATTGCTGACAATAGCAATTTAAGTACCATCATTAGACTAATTCGACCAATACATACCGATTTTTTGTAATATCTTTAGCCACACAAAATAGTCAAGTTCACACATTTCACACAGGCAAATTTAATGACACTAATCAAGTAAATTTTTATTTCAGCAACTCCCAGGAGATATAATATAGCTATATGATAATCGATGGATTGATAAATATAAAATAAGTATATACGCATTTTGATTCCGACTTAGGATTAGTTAACTTAATTGCGTGGATGTCATGGTTTTGTAGGTTCGTAAGAAAAACATAAAAATTTTGTTGTTTCAAATATAAAAATTACATTTATTCCAAAACGCATTATAAATATAAATAATATCTAGCCAATATTGTTTTCGGAGGTTAAGACTTTTACGTAACGCGGATCATATTAGTCATTATTACACACACAATCATTAAGTTCACTTGATGTTAGTCGCAAATGGATCAGGTCAGGCTGGTCACTGAAAGTAAAATTTGGAAAGTGTAATATTTTTCATCGAGAGGGCAGGAGCGCGACGACCGTGTTTATGCGGACTAAAACGAAATGAAAATGAAATCCAAGAAAAAAATTGTTTTTCAAAAAAAATCATTTTAATATCTCAAAAACTAAGTAATTTACTAATTATGAATTGTCATATAATGAAAGCAAAACGGATGGTTCAAGGCAAACCTTGTGACCCCTGTTTCAGCGAAGCTACTTACAACGAATGGTAACGTAAATACGCAGCCTAGCCTCATCTTCCAAATACGTTGAAATTGACAATATTGAACTGTACCAAGTAGATCAGCAGAACGTGTGTGTGGCGTTTGAATGAGTATAGTTAAGTTTCGTTTCGTGACATGATCCATTCATTAATTTATTCTGACGTGCAGAACCAAAGCAAAATCTTATGCAAAATATCAAATTATATGGATTAACGCATATCTTTTCCCATATCATCTTCACACCGTGTTTTACTTGAGAAAGCGTTATCCCCCCTTGTCTATCTGCTGAAAGCTCATCTCACTCTATAAAGAAAGAATCTTGTGGCCTTATATTACGCAGTAGTAGTAATTGGTATCATGAGGATGATGATACTTTTCTAACTTACCTAACATATTGTCTCACAATTATTTTACGTCACGTTAGCTCGTACTGCATTTAATCAGACAACTTTGTTTAGTAAGTCCAACATAACAAAGTATCTTTTCAAAATGAGAAAGACAGATTACTCTTGCCACAGGAATTAGTCGGTACTGGGATTACTGAACTTTATCATGAGCGAATGAAAATTATACATATATGCAATCATTTTAAAGAAATGGTGCTCTCTGCTCTCACAGCTTCGACCTAGAATACTCTCACAAGCGTCATAAAGATGAACTGAATAGGTCTATATATTACTCTGCAAAAACTGTGAATCAAACCACGCATTTTGTCACAACTTTACCAAGTTATCTTCTCACTTTGTCTTACATTGAAAGCAATATTAAAAAACCATCGGTTTTGGTCATTACATCCAGAAATGGGAAAGTCAAAGAAAAAATATTTCAATGTGACGGCCATTGTCACGGTTTTGGTAATTCTCCTAGCCCATTCAAGGTAAATACGTGTATATTATAAAATTTGTTATTATTAGCAGCAAGTATTTCAATTGATTTTACAAGTTGCACAGAACTGACGAAATAATTTTGTTTTTTGGTAGTGAGTCTTCACCTTTCGACCGACACTGCCACCAGCCATCCGTAACCGCACTAATTGTAAGTATAGTGGACTCAGCTCCTCCAGAACCAAGGAAGCATGAAACAATCACTACATTTGCAATTCAATCGAGCCAAGCAACAATAACAGCACAAGTACCGCATTCAAATGCCACAAATGATTTACCTATGGATTCCATCTCATCAGGGGTGACGACACGCGATATGACAGATCCGCCTGCAGCACTACCGGCTGAGGAAGCACCGCCGCCACATGGACCAATTTTATCTGAGACACCTGAAGTTGAGCCAACGACATTGCTGAAATCAATAGCATCAGCAATAGTTCCAAAACGTGCAATATTAGGAGGAACCAGCTTGGTGATGACTCCGCGGTATCTACCTTTTTCGCACGACGAAACGGGCGATGTCACGATAAACTATGTCCAAGTGGCGGTTGTTTCATTAGCAATAACCCTTTTCGTCATTTTATTGTCGTTGAGTATTTGTAGCGCAGTAATTGTGCGGAGGTGTCCAAGAACTCATCAAGATGACTGAACTCAGGTTAGGTATATTGTTGGAGACCAGCTAATAAAAAAGTAATTTAGTAACAATTTGCAATGATGGACTATCTTTGAAATACTAGATCTACAATATTATACTTCGAATCTTTCGTAGATGTGCCTGGACTGATAAATTAATTTTTAGATGCTTGTTTTTTAAATTATTCTTTTGGTTCTGTTAGTCTTGTTCTTCAATATCATTAAATTGTACGTAGAGTGAAATATTGTAGGTAAAAGCTAATGTCAAATAATATGCTCAAGTTTTATTATTTCATATTTAGAAACAAATTAAGGCAATATATTTTGACTACTACTGAGAAAGTTGTATTTTACTGCGTCATGTATGTACATTATTTTTATGCCTGCCTAGCGCCGTTCGGTTCACAAAATGTAGAGCTAGAGCTAATCCATCTTTTCCCTTCAATTTTCAATTAAATGATTTGCACAACAGATTGTTATTGCATTTTATTCAATTCACAATTTAGCATGTCATGTCATGAAACTTCATCCAAACTTAATATAACATAAAACATAAAAACAAAAGACAATTCACACTTACTCAAAAAAAATTAGAATAGTTTCGAAAATGAGGTTGAGCAAATTGAGCAATGAATGCAAGTCTTTGTGTACTCTTGCGGGACAACAGTCTTGTCAAAGAACAGATATTCATACATACATAAATTACAATTTCCTTTATATAAAACTGGCTAGCGAATGTGATGAGAGTTACCGAGTACGGTCACCTAAATTAATCATAACAACAACAAGACGATTATGATATCACTCATTTCCTAAAGCAAATTACAAATAAGAAGGTTATTGCCGGTACATTTGCGAGTTAGTGTTTATTTTGGAAAACACGTGGATACTTAATAATAAACTAACTTTTAGGTGAAACTGGTTTCATAAATTTCAAGAAATATCATAACGCATTGCATAGCAACATTAACATTAGGATAGGATACATTTAATATATTTTAAGGCACGGTTAACTAGAATTTCTTGAACTTAATTTCATCAAGTTTATCGTGGGGGACCTTACATAAAATCATATTTCTACTTGGTTCTGGCTGCCTATTTCATGCGTCACTAGTGGGCAACAAGATCACTCGACTGATTTCATTCTGGTTCATCTATGTGCTCTTGCTTTATTAAACCAATCCAATTACGTAAACTCCGTATTCCTCAACCTGACTTCGTTTTGAAGACGCCTTTAACTACATCACGGCACCATAATATAAGTTAAAAATCACTTCTACGAAAATTGGAACTAATTATTGGCTTCTATTTACTGCATTTCCGTTCATGTCTTATTAATTCTACCACGCCCTCGTGCCGGGAAATATTAATGAATACTATATTGTCACTGTGTGACGTAAATTATGGGTATGAGTGGATGAGGTGGTCGTTAGACCAGCTCTTCTCCACTCATCCCTTTGCCACTTTCCTCGTTTTCCAGGAATTCATGCAAGTGTAGTGTGGGGTCGGATGCATGCGGTAGGCATGTGTTTTACTCCGCACTCACAGTGAGTGGAAGGATGAGCTGATGTTGAAAAACTGTTGTAATGATGAATTTGGTGGAATTCGAGTGATAGGGAGACTAATAAGGAATAATTATAATAAGAAATAATGTAAAAATTTGTACTTGGCTGGAAAATGGCCGGAATATAAAATTAATCTGCAAGCTGAGGCTCGGGATCAGTTGACCGGGACTAGAGGACGAGGATGGTAGAGGAAATTGTAGATTTTTATTAGCGAAACAAGTGGTACATAAAGACGTGGCAGGCAACCCAAAAATCATCTTTCGACACCATTGGCATCTCTCCTTACATCATCTTTTAATTGGCAGCACTTTCAAAATTCATCACCTTCAAGGCTCCTAAGGCCAACAACTCCCCTTTACTAGTTGGCATGGCTTCCCTGAAGAATATGACCTGGCGTGATCTACACGTCGCCATACGCGGCGGTCCTCTCATTATTTTCATCGGTACGTTTTTATTTTCTATTTTCATTTTATAATTCTCCCCCTCTTCGTAGACCTACTCGTTCTCTTGTTCTTTTCAATTAGTCATCTTTCCGGTTTTTCTATCTTTTTATCTATCTATTCCTGGTGGCACTGCACCCATTTACTATCTTTTTTACCATACCCCGGCGTTTTCTTTTAAACTGGGGAGGTGGGGTTCCCCCATTTTTCATGAATAGGCATATTACTAAGGACGCATCTTACCACATCCAAATTAACGTTATTTAGGTGGAAACATTATGCTTTTCGTAAACCTCTCTTTGCAAGTTGCATACACATATGCTTATTAGGGACTTCGGCTCGCATTTCATGTTTTTCTTAGGAGGCTCATTTTTCTCATTAGCAAAACTTTCAGACGCTATCTAGGCTTAATATTGTCACATGGTGGTATGTAGTTTGTGCACGGCTGGACAGAAGCCAAGCTGATGACCAAAAATATGTATTTTATTATTATTGTTAAAAGATTGAGAAAAGCAAAAGTTTGTGGTGGAGAGTAAACGCGAGCAGCGGGAGGCAGGAAACTGAAGGAGATAAGAGCCCTCTAGTCGTCCGAATCAGCGCCTGCCGAATGGTAACCAAAATGAGCAAAAAAGCGAACGGGGTGCTATATACTTAGCATTGCCCTGTTTGCCTGGGTAAAATTAGTAGATAATGAAATTACAAATGATGCTAAATCAAGTAGCCACAAGCAAGCTTGTGGTCGACTTGCAAAAACATGAAGAGAGACGAGAAAAAGGAGACGGGAGAAAACACTCAAAAAAGCACTGGTAATACACAGTTACGAATTAGGAAAATAAAAGCAAAATTATGAAAATGGGGAAACAGTTATATTTACACACATTCACACACCACAGAAAGTTTGTAAAGGAACATCCTGAGTGTGTGTCGCCACACACATACTCGGGGAACTCGTATTTTGTGAACAAATAAACGCATTCTCAGTGGAAAATCTATTAAACAGCGTGACAGGTATAAACCTCATATTCGCACGTTTTCTTTCATCATTGTTTACTTTTACTCTACATCTTCACGTAGTAGCTGACTTTCATTCAAAAGAACTCATTGCAACCATATCCCACTGTTATATTCAACATCGTTTAACATCCAACAATAATCTTTACATCAATACTTCAACATGGCTTCTTATGGGAATTGGCCCGGTTGCGATAATGCCCTTGTTTGTGACTTTGTGACCGGTTTGCTCCTGGACATGGACGGTTTGTATATGACTCTTTAATTATGTTGGTGTCCTGTTTTCTCAACCCCGATTGCGAGTCTTTATTGAACGTTATAAAGTGGGATGAAGCGCCATGCTGTGGAACACGATATTATAGGGTGGTGTTTCTTCCACCACCCTATTTCTCCTGTCGGCGGTGGTGGTGCTGATGTTGTGATTCACCCGCCGACGATGGCACAACTCCAGTTTTACATCACCCTCTTTGGTATATTAATAGCTCTTCCTCTTCCACATCCAGAATGGAGGCGCAAGGTAATTTACTTTTACACCTTTTGCTTAACACCCTCTGCGATTAGCCCATCATATCTCTATTCTTTTTCTACGTGCGCGCGACCCAATTGCGTTGGCGTGCATAGTGGCTTTTGTTTTTCAATATTTTAGTGGGACACTTACTCCAAGTCGGTATACACCTAATAGGCATTAATCACACGGCACGCTTCAAATAACTACGCCAAAGGCTTCTACAAAGGCCAATGAAAACGCGTACAAGCGCTCATACTACCCCGCCTATTGCCCTTACTGTAAGTCATTCGAGTACGTGGTTTACCATCAAACCCATTATACTTCCCACTTAGTGGACTGCCCTCAGATGTAAACGAAAATGAACAATTGTCATAAACGAATCTTGGGGGGTATCACAGCTCTTGCAGCAAGCGAAGAAATTTCTGCGCTAGACAGAACCGGTACATGAGGAACAAAGCGGAAAGACCTTAGCGACACGGGAAATGAAAAATGGAGCGAAGTGAAGTCCCAGTCCGCGCCAAAGCCAAGATGCACCTACTGCGGATGGAGTTCCCACACAATATTTTTTGTCAGGAAGATGCAAAGAAAAGCCCGGAGATGGACCCACAGCTCCAAGAGCAGAAGTAGCCCCATGCAGTCGTAGCGACATCAGCCTCCTTGGACCTGCTCCCTTCAAATCGTGACAGGCAATTTAAATCTAAAAGTAATACCTTTTATCCTAACTTGCATTTATCCCATCGAACCCATTCAAATAAATCACTCAACCCTCTTTATTTAACAATATTTGTTTGGTTGGCAACGGTTTCCATTCGTTTAGACCTCTATAAGCCTACATTTTAGCCATGAGGGATGAAGTCTGTGACGTTTTGGGGCTTTCAGAAATTACATACAAGTTTACTCTTTAGCTTCACTACCCCACTAACCCACCAGTTCACTACAGAGGTAAGGTATCTGCTTGCTTGCTTTACACTATCAGATATTAGGGTACATCATGCATCAAGTGAATGCCACCTGGCGCGAAAACTTAGAACGCCACCTGGCGAGCTCATCGAATGCATTATTTTAAAATGCCAACGAAACCAGTAGTGTTTTTATCTTCTATTAATAACGTGAGATGAACAAGGGAGTTCATCATCTCAATCATCGTACATATTATAGTATTCATAATATTATTTTATTATAATTGTATTTTACGCACTATTAAAGGCATGTCATTTTATTTATTATGTTATCCCATTTTGTCGGACGAAAAATAGGTAACTCAGTAATAAGATCATTAGTATGTCTCGTTACTGCTGCTTTTTATGATTACTGATGCACAACCTGCATCACATCCTGTAACTTAGTTTTGATTTGTGAAACATTTTATGGGATAATAGATCAGGTTCTAATAGATAATGGATTCAGCTATTGTTTCCCGTTATACTAAGAAAACGTTGTGTTAACAAGTAATTACTGATCAATCTAATATTACTCTACAGTTTTGTGTCAATGGGCTCAGCGCCCTAATATCCTGTTTTCCTGATCTATGTATGTTTTCTTTTATACGACAAGAAAGAAATAAAATCATTCCAATTCTAGAACTCAACTACTTGAGTTGTCTAATTATATGAACTCATACTTAAATACTTCACGAGTTGCAATAATCAATATTGAATAACAGCGAGGGTGTATCTGCGGAGCGGAGCGAAGCCTCACTGCTACTACGGGGGTAATAAAACATCTGAAATGAAGGGGTATCCTGTGGCCAAGAAGATTAATCTCAATGAAACACAATTCCAGAAAAGACTTCTTCTATTCAACAAAATATTCCGTCAAAGGTCAAGGCAAGTAAACAGTTTCAATCAGTCGAGATAAGAGCGTGGTAGCACTAGTTAGTCGTAATTAGTTTATTGTCGGTCACTTAGTCTGTGGAATTATTTGGGGAAAATGAACACTACCCCTTCAAGAGATTAGCACCCAGTTATTCGACAATCAGTTCACCAAAATTCATCTTTTCATCAAAATCCTGCTGTTGCCATTTTTTGGCCTCCTCAGAGTAATTAGAACCCCGTTTGACCTTTCTGTTATCATCAACATTCAGAGGTCAGTTCCTCTTGATCCTTGTCAACGATAATTTTGGTCCTTCATAATATTTTGTTTTTCTGCACATTTTCTGTGTTCTGTTTTCCTTATTATTTCATTTCATTTTTCCTACGTTGTGCTTCTTTACTGTCCGCTGCCAGATTCTCTTTGCCTAGTAACTTTCTTAAGTGGAGAATGGCCTACGTCCCATATCTTCATGTGCTGTGTTGATGGAGTGGACGAGAATAGGGAGAAGCTGAATGTACTAAAACACTAAAATATCCATACCAAAATATGTGAATTTGTCGTATATTTTCAATAGTTCATTTTAGCTTGCAAAAAGCCATTTGAAGAATTGGCAAAGTACAAAATGTCTGACAAGGTACGTAAGGAATTGCAAGTAATGAAGTTGTTAATCACTGACGAATTTTCGATGATTCGAGTGTAAATCCTGTCATTAATTGTGCATCGCATAAACAAGGCTAAGAATACCAACGTCCAACTTCCTTGCACAACAATTGGCTGTGGAGATTCAAAGCAACTATTACCAATGTATGACGCACCTTGTTTTAGTGCTTACTCGCCAAAATTTGACGAAATGAGCGTTAGAGGATGGAAACTTTACGCAAATAGATTGCATAGCCTTACCTTCGTCGCCCTTCGTGGCCCACGTCGTCTATTTGCTGCAGATGTTTCCTCTATGCACGATTTGTTAAAACACCTACTTTTCTTTTGCACATGTAATAAGAGTTTAACGATTTAAATTTTTGTAAATATCCTCACATTTATATTATGTAAGCATAATGATTTGTTCAAGCACATTTTTCTATATGAGAATAGTATGTAAGAATTTTTATATAATAATAGTCATTTAGGATTGCAGTATATAGCCTATACAATTTATGAATATTTTACAGTATATTATTCTTTAGTCAATAAGGTTTACTTGTGTAAAATGTCTTGTTTCTTTTGTTTTCACCAGTCTCCTCCTCCTCTAGGGTTTGCAGTTAAGAAGGCGGCAAATGCTATACTAATAGTAAATAAGGACTGTTTTCACCTGAACTGCACTGAAGAGATTTAAACCCAATGGGTTTTACAGGTCTAAAATCGAAACCCCAAGAAAAATATTTTACAGTATATTATTCTTTAGTCAATAAGGTTTACTTGTGTAAAAATGTCTTGTTTCTTTTGTTTTCACCAGTCTCCTCCTCCTCTAGGGTTTGCAGTTAAGAAGGCGGTAAATGCTATACTAATAGTAAATAAGGACTGTTTTCACCTGAACTGCACTGAAGAGATTTAAACCCAATGGGTTTTACAGGTCTAAAATCGAAACCCCAAGAATTTTTTCGCCATGGTTTGAGTATTCATGGTTTTATTTTTAATGCATACTCAAGCCATGGTGAGAAAAATAAACTTGCTCATCAATACCTTATTTATATGTAGATAATGATACAAGTGTGTTTTATTTAATTCATTCATTTCTCATATATAAAGAATTGTGCCAAATATAGTTTTGTCTTTAAAAAAATATTTTGTAAAATAAAAATAAATCTAAAAATGTATGTGAAATGTAATAAAAAATAAAAAATTGGTAAAATGAAAATTTATCATTTTGTATTTATTTAATCATTCATATATCATAATTTCGAGTCAATTTCGAGTTCAATACTTCATATCTATGTAAATATAAGAAACTAAATTATGTTAAATGAAGTTTTCATAAATGCATTTATTTTATAATAAACGACACTTGCAATTTTACAGTCTATAAAAGAAGTCTCATCCAACATATTATGCTTACCATCTTCTGCAACAAATCTATCATAGATCTGCTTTCAACTGGCTCCCCAGGAATTGAATTTCGGGAACTTTCCCATCGTTTTCGGGAACATTCACAACAATTCCGAGGAACTCTTTTGTTGCACGATTCTTGGCTTGTGTTGGGCAGTATTGTGTTGCACAAAAAACTCTTTCCCCATTCACCGAGTGTGCGTGAATAGTGTGGACATTTTCAACATTTTTTTGCAATCGGTGTTTTTGGAAACTTTTACTCCATTCACCGTGTGTACGTGAATTGTGCGGACGTTATCTTTGCACTCTATTTTTGCAAACACGTTTTTCCCCGTTTATCCTTAGTGTGGTGTATAGTGCAAATCATTTTGCTGACTTTTTCCTCATTCACCTTGTATACGTGAATTGTGTGAACCATATTGATTTTTTCGCAATCTATTGTTTTGCGATTTTCCCATTCCGAGTGGTGGCTGTCATTGAGATGCGTTACATCTAGCTCATCTTCCCTTTGCTGTGCTACCGTGACCCAACGTTTGTACTCGTCTGATCGCTTCCCCAATTTATGGTTGCGTTCTCCTCTCCTGTTTAATTGACTGTGACAACAATTACACACGGCTCACTATTCGTGTACTGTATCCTGCTACCTGTTGCTATATCCTATAGCTTAGTAGATTATGTCCAACATTTCAAATCAGAACCGCTCCTTAATGTAACCGCACAACCCATGAGAATCCTGGGCAGCCTAATGGTTACCATCACCTTTGGAAATTATGCAATTAGAGAGGAAGTACTGGTATCCCCAGACTTACCTCCGAATATTTTAGTACTAGGCAATGATATAAATTCCAAGTGTATTGCATAAATTGATTATGCACATTCAAGTATTAATTTTAGAAATCACAAAAGCATGCCAATTAATTACTCCTCATTAGGAGAGAGACAACAGAACGCCGGACTAGCCGTGCAGTTCTGTGAAGAATTAGGACGCACCAAATGAAGATCCGGACGACGAGGAGGTTTCATCAGAATGGCACTTGTACAACGTATTTACGGGATTAATTAAGAGCTGAGACCCCAGTATTATAGACCCGTAACTTTTAGGGTTGGTCAGGATATTTGCAATCTCCTTATAACCCCACAGGTGGTGTATGCGCGCAGCGCTACCCCTGTTTTATATAAATTGGAAGACACCTGTCCTACTCACCCATTTTGCAAAGCATGTAAAGTGGATGAGGCGGGCGAATTTGGAACTTGTTTGAAAGACACCGAGCGTTGCCGAGTGCAATGCCAACCATTTGAATTCCCTTTAATAGAAAAATATAATGAATCCAGTTTTATTGTTACTAGCCAGGAGGAAGTGACAGTGCAGTGCATTAACCGCACCTCTTCATTTCCTCCTCCGAAGTTCGGATCACTCATGGTAACACCTGGCTGCGCTTGTAGCCTCAGCCATCATGAAGGTTCTGTTGTACATTGTCCATATAAAACACGCGTGGAGGAGGTGAGGGGACGGGGAATACCTGTCGCCGATCTCTTCACCACCTCCGCAGTGACGTCGCACCTATCTAAGTGCAATATTGGACTCAGTGTCGACCCACCGACTTGAGCGATATACAGGGTTACCTGGTGCATTGGTGCATCTCCGGAGTTGTACTAACACTTGTTGGCCAGTTAATTGCGCTACGATGTTTGCACCGACTTCTGCACCCACACAGCAGCATCATCGGCCGATGGTCTGGAGGACTACGTGTTCGAGCAGAAAGACTATACTTTAGGTGGTTACATAGTCATCCCCCACACCATCGGATTTACCAGCCCTGCTTTTATCATCTTGGCCTTTTTCGCGGTCAGTATAATAATTTTAATCGCGGCACTTACCAAGTGCTGGCGTACTTCCGAACCATGTATAGTGAGGTGAAGTTAAGGGATGAGAGAGGATAAAATAGGATTACAATAAATTTTTAATTTACTTATTTTACGATTTATTTTCAATGCTATATGTTAGCTTTAAGTAGTTAAAAACAAAATATTCACTATTTCACACAATGACATTTAGTAAATCCGCAAGCCTCAAAAATCGTGGGGAAGGAAGGATGACCGTGGAAGTTGCCGTGTGAGGGAGAGAAAGGCTGACGAGCACAGGGCGGGTAAGGAGTAGAAAATGATCATGAGGACACTGGACGTAGCCTGGCGAGAAATACAGGATTAGCGCTATAACCTTGTCATTCCTGCCTGGAACGGACAGCCCAGACGATCATTGTCGGAAGAGGAAAGTCCGTAAAAATCACCCCAAACAGGCTGTGGAAAGTCATCTAAGTTACTAACAGATCCCATTTTAGTGATGCATGGGCATCACGAGACGAACAAGGGGAAAAACAAGTGTTTCAGAAAGAAAATGGTGAGCGAATCCTTCAATTCACAGCAACAAGCCAAAGGCGAGATTCCAAGAAAAATGCAAGTCCTTATCAGCCGACCACCGAACAGCATTGACCATCCTCTGTTTCGTGCCAT
>JAANSN010005505.1:0-12306 GCA_036850665.1 Dicranocentrus wangi
TGCTAACCATCTCTGAAGTGGCCTCCGCCTCCTCGTTCAATGGAGGAAAGCTCACCCCAAATTGAAATATTTTGACGTCCAGCTTCAAGCAGGAGGGACGGTACAGACCGGGATTACACACTCCAACAGATTTGACTCCCAATCCAGCGGCGCCAAACTCGGTGGTACTTAGGTCTTGAGATCCTGGGGACTTCCCTCCGAGGAGAATAAGGCTTTGGCCGGTGCAATCTGGCTTCTCAAAAAGTGTTACGCAATTCCCTCCATTATCCACGGATCCGACGGAGTCCACGAAGGAAGGTAGGGCGGTGCATCCACAGAGATTGGAGTAGCTGACAAGGTCGTCCTTGAGATCTGCGGATTTGTATAATTTCACGTTCACCTCATCTCCCTCCCCGGCGGACTCGTCGCAAAGTCGGAGGGACACGGCTTTGTCGTCGTAGCCCAAGACGGAGAGGTCGGAGGCGTGAAAGTCGTTTGGACCAATTCGGAGACTGTGCTCCGTGTCAAGGTATCCCGAGATGCACTCAGTAACATCGTACAAAACGACGCAGTGCCCGTTGGTGTTGATGGAGGAGAGCTTGCCTTGCGAGATTTTTGGGATGTCGGCACAGTCGTACTTGGGATCATTGATGGTGCTGGGGTCGACCTCGAAGAATAGACCTGAATAATAAATAATAATTTTGCAAAATAATATTTGTTTGAATTCCTTTTAACAACGGTCTTCACGTCAGTTCCCACCAGGAAGACTTACCCTTGAAATCCACGTCTTCGAAAAGTTGGATTTTTCTGGCAGACTGCCCGCATCCCGCAAAGGCTACCAGGCAAATTATTATTACCGAAAGGTATTTCATCCTTCAAAAATTGACTAAATACGAAACTTTCAATTTGAAAAACTATTTTTCTGGAAGGCATGGGCGGAAAGATGATGATGCTTACATTGAAACTACCTCATTAGTAGGTTCCTTCCTCCTCGCAAATGTCGCATTTCCCAATATAAGACATTTGAGGGATAAGAGGGAAAAACATCATTCCACTCCGCTTTGCGTTCGTTCAAGTACTTTTGTTTGCAAATCATCTTCTCATCTTATGATCATCATATTATGTAATTAACAAGTCGGTAGGTAACACATCATATTATGTTTATTTGCACATTGTGTGTACGTGAGTGCATTGAGCCTGATTTGATAAATGTTCAATGTTACGTTAAGTGGAGTTCAAGGATATCCAAAAAGAGAAAAATGTATTTAAGCAGGAGGGACAAAGGTGTTATAATATTACGGAATATATAAGTTCCTTAATTATATGTATAAAATGTGATACAGGGGTGAGGATTAATTTGTACTTTGCTCTGCCAATATGCAGACAACTAAGACAACTCTGTTGATTTGATTTGTCTCCTCTCTCCCGTCTCGATAATTGACATGACTGAGAACAATGGAATCACTAAAATGTTGAATGTACAAGTATGGCAATAGTGTCAAAAAAGAATTTAATTAATTTTGATATCAGTCTCTCCTTTCCAGAATAAAAAATTTCCATGCAAAATATCAAGTTGGGTTTTTGACAAAGGAAAGATAAGATGAGCATTTTTGTTTTGTCAAAGCAAATATCATCAACTCCTGTCTTGATTTGGTGCGTGACTGGAGTCACGTACGCCATATGGGAGTGGTGGTGCCCTGATTGAGATATATTAATTTATAGGTATATCAAATCAGAGCGACAAGAAAAGTTGAAATTATATATTTGTAATCATAAGAGAGATGATAATTGAGCATCGAAATGGAGGACAGTTGGTGTGGATGTACATGTCAAACAATACGTATTTAGGGTTGGCCATTTACACACAAAATGACCTATTTTAACATGTAAAAAACAAATATTAAAACCAGGTTGCAAGTCACATAAAGCACATAAAGACTTTGCACGTTTCAAAATGTTAAACTCTCCACCAATATTTTTTGAAGTAATAATAATCATCAGCTCATTTTAAATAAAGTTGCCATATTATTTACGGATTGCTAAAAAATTCAAGTATTTCATGCCATGAAAAATTCATCATAATATGCGTGTCTCAACATATAAAAGATTTCGTTTATTGTTACACAGAATTATAATGCAATAATAATAATGCCACCATGTTCATTCTGACTTCTTCATTGCAATATTATATTTGTGCACTTTATTATTTCATGTAGTGAGCCCCAAATTGTTGGGAACTGGCTGGGATCCTTCGCTGCTCGGCTTGGAGCACTCTCATGATCATAAACAGTTGGGTAATAGTGAAGAGGATACCCATGGCGGCGATGATGGCCATGATAAGGATGGTGGTGGCGCCAGCCTTGGAGTAGTAAATGGCAAAGTCGTCGTCGTCTGCAAATTTAAAAGCAATATTTAATAAAAAATTAGATTTGTATCTAAATTTGCATACTGGGATTTAAAAAAACAATTTTTTTACCATAATTGTCTCCACTTTCAAAGTCCCTCGTGGAGCTTGAAGGAGCAGACGTTGTTCCATCCTCTCGGGGCACGCAGTCTTCAACTTGAGCCTCCTCTCCAGAAACTAAAGTGGCGTGGCTGAAAGTGGCCTTCATGGATCCAACCGCTTTAGCAATGACCGTTCCTTCCTCATCGGCATCATCCTCCACATGCTCCAGTCCAAATTCCGCCAGTCGCGCCTTGAGCTCCGCAGCGCTCATCGGGATTCCCCCGTATTCCCCGCTCACCTTGGAGGTAACTGCGTAGTTGAGTGGGTGGTCGTGGATGACGGCCACGGAGGAGCTGACTGTGTACTTGGTGCATGACTCAATGTTGACCTGTTGGTTGACCTTGACCTCCCTGTCAGACTGGTGGACGTAGATGGCCGAGGAGTTGACGTTGATGTCCTCAAAAGCTGAGGCGAAAATGGGCTGAATGGAGTGTCGCCCGAGGAGTTGGATTGCTTCAGCATCGGTGTCCACAACAAGGTCGGGCTGGACCTCGAGACGTAGATGATCGAGGAGTTGACGTTGATGTCCTCAAAAGCTGAGGCGAAAATGGGCTGAATGGAGTGTCGCCCGAGGAGTTGGATTGCTTCAGCATCGGTGTCCACAACAAGGTCGGGCTGGACCTCGACGGAGATTTGACTCCCAATAAAAGCTGACCTGTCAACGGTCACTCCTTCGTGGATCGTGGTGGCGGCAGTGTACTGCTGGCTGACGGACGTGTGGGACGCCTTGTTGGTGTACACGGTTTTTGGGGCAATGCTCACCATTTCAGAGGATGCCTCCGCCTCCTCCAGGGACCTCATTGGGGGGAAGGTCACGGCAACGTTGAATATGCTGGCGGATAGCTTCATGCAGGTGTGGCGGAATTGGCCGGGATTGCAGACACCGATGGATTTTGTAGCGATTCCGATTTCAGAGGTGGACAAGTCTTCGGAGGCGGCGGACCTTCCTCCTGGAAGAATGAGATTGGTGCCGGAACAGCCCTCGCCGGTGTAGAGCATCATGCAGTTTCCGCCATTGTCTACGGAACTGACGTTCCCGGCCGCAAAGGATGGTAGGTCAACGCATCCGCAGAGATTGGTATAACTCACGAGGTCATCCTTCCTTTTCGCTGACTGGTACAACTTGACATTGAGCTGCTCTCCCCCCTCCTCATCGTTGCAGAGCTGGAAGGAGTTGGCTTTGTTGTCAAAGCCCAGAGTGGACAAGTCAGAGGCGTGATGCTCATTTGGCCCGATTCTCACACTTTCGTCGCCTGTGTATAATGAACATGAGCTGCTGCTGGTGTATAACATTATACATTTCCCGTTGGTGTTGATGGAAGACAACATGTTCCGGGCGGCGGATGGTACGCTCTTGCAGCTTGTTGAAAAGGAACCCTCCAACTCACTTGAGTCAATTTCGTGGAATAAGCCTGTGAGTAATATTATTTTCAAAAAAAATTTAGTGTTTTCAATTCATTTTCTATTCTAAACATCAAAAAGAAAAGGAGGATATGATGAATGAGTATGAGCTTACCGGTGAAATTGGCGTCATCGTAAAACTGGATTTTGACAGATTGTGCCCACCCAAAAAGGGCGACAAGAAGGCATAATACCACTGAAAAGGACTTCATTTTTCGTAGACTCCTTTGAATGTTTCATTAGCTTTGACTGAATGCTGCTCCTCCTCTGCCTGTGGCATATCTCAAGTAAAAAGATTTTGCAAGACTCGTCGTGCTTTATTACGCATGATGATACATATATATTATTTGCATTTCACGGACAATGGCCACTCCCTAGCCTCAAATAATTTATTTAATGTCAGGTTCAAGTGCAGTTTTCATTTCAGTTTGGTGGTTCTCTACCTTCCACATCATTGACATGATAATGTATTTGCTAGCCAGCCAGGAGTATTACGCAGCGCAGGTATTCCCAGTTGGGCGAAAATGTCTACACATGTGTTTGTCTTTGTCTGATTAGAGAGGGCATCCTTGCCTCTGCAAAAATTTTAATTAAATATTCAAGTGATCTTTGTTCTGGTCCACACACGTTTGCAGTACATGAGACGCCAGACAGGCATATGATAGGTATATAAGTTCATAGTTGCACAGCAGCAGTAGGAGTAGTAGTAGTAATGTAGTTGATGATAGGGATACTTCATCAGACTCAGATGAACGTCAATTAAGTAAATTAACTTGATAGAGGCGGTTTGACAAAGTCAATCACAGTCACAGTTAGTAATGCTATATATAATGGAAATTTATTTATCAGTACACCTTACAAATTTGTATGCCTCTTACTCTTGAGACAAGGCCCATGGCCGGCGTACGTGACAACAGTCATGTACGCCATGGTTGTTGGTTGACGTCAGTGTTCAGTAGTGAATCTAAGTACTTATATAACGATATTATATTGAAACAAGTTAGAATGCGAGTGTATAGGATACATTGTTAATCAGTGATACAGATATATCATTTTGTAACACGACTACTGATGAAATTAATACGTGGCTGAAATTGTGCAGAAATATGGGTATATCCATATTGAAAAATAAATATTTGCTTATTGATACGACAAGAGCACATTACAGTAACAAAAAGGCATGCTGAGCTGAAAACAATTCAATATGCCAAACATGGATATTCGTGTGTAACACGTGTAACAAGCTGTATTGTTTGCAGTATTCCTTTTTGGCCCAGTAATCCCATTACGTCCTTAGCTTATATGAGCACTTCATGTTTTTGAGTTGAGATTCTTAATATAGTGTAGTAAGGAAAATAAATCAGATTTTCAACTAAGTCTTCTTATTTTAGGGCTTGTTTGTTGTCTTGTCAGTTGTGTTTTAGCTTTCATCTTGGAATAATAAGCGTTCAAGAAGGATAACTGCAGAGATCGGCGTAACAAACCATCTAGCCTGCCTATATGCACTCCCGTCCACTTCACATTTCACAAACACTTTTTATGCATAGCTACTTAGCTTCCTTTCTCGGTCCTTTGTTGACAGTCGTAGTCGTCGTGAGTTGATGGAACAACAACAACATCTAGCGTAAAAGTGTTAAACATATTTAACAGGCCTACTTACTTACTTTCTTTACTTCCCATAATGAATTCTAATCATCAATCCTATCCCTATTACATCTCGAGTGCAAGTCTGCTTGAACCTTTGTGTGTTTAAGTTTATTTTCCCAAGCGATAGCAGCTCCCACCTCCAAATGACTCGTTCTTGTTCGTACTTTTGTAATTGACATTTTGGTCTGTACCAGAAATAGTCAGAAAGTAGATTTTTTGAAGGAGAATAAGTTGGAAATTGAGAATTCGCTAAAACCCCAGAGTAATTTTAACAAACGCTGGCTGACGACGACCACGAATGTGTGCGTCACGCTCTCTGTTCCTCCGTTAGTTGCCTCCGAGCGAATAAAACAACTCGCTGGGATTGTCATCCTTCATATATGGCCAGGGCAGGGCCACCACGAACGATGAATTCCTTGATTTGTAAGCAGGTGCAAGTGATTGACATTTTTCTCATCTGCAAAAGACTGCTCTGAAAGCTCTGAAACTGCTACTCATTTTCAGGACACACACTTACAAATTATGGGAAACTCCACGTCAAAGCCACATGTTGGCGCAGATGTAAGTAAGCAATGTCGTCGTTTACTACTACGCAAACGCAAACTAATGAAAAATTTTCACATTGATCCATTGTCCGACGCAATGCCAGGCCCTGAAAAATTATATTTCATGATTGAGTCAAGTGACCACGTGCTGTTTCACTCTCAACAAGAAAACATATGAGCGGACTCATTTATTATTCGGTAATGCTAATAATATTGAAATGGAAACTACTATGTAATTGGCGTGTCATACAATTTTTTTTTAAATCTAGGACCGCAATTTATTCCAAAGAGAGTGTTTCCGATTTTCAGAAAATAGGATGATTTTCTGTCGAACCCAGCGTGCAGGCAACTGCAGTGTGACCTTGCAATCTAAATTTTATGCACCTGTCTTTTTAGGTTTGAACTAAATGCATTTTATTCGTTTGTTCACAGTGGAAACCCATGAATCTTTTGTGGATGACTTGTAACTACATTATTATTCTACTATTATTCATTCATCAAACCTGTCACATTTCTCTCATAAATCAGAAGGAACAGAGGAATTCTGCATGCTGCTCAACTGTCGTTATTCATCATTATACCCAAAAAACTATTTTGGCTTATTCTCAAAATAATATGAATACTATTATTTTTTAGCAACATCATTAATCATAGGTAGGCCAGGCTGTTATCCGCTATTGTTTTGCTCGTGTTTTTTTAAGTAAATATTTTCTCTGGAGCAGTTGGGGTAACAGCATCTGGAATAACAGTCCCAGCTTTTCCTGACAATAACAGCAATCATTCAACACGGTTAACATAAATAATACTGTACTTTACTTAGCAGCTCTTACTCAAAGTCAGATCTGCTCAGTCATTCATAATATCACCTGCTACTACGGTACAGCATTGGTTGACCAGCAAAAGCTTGTGAGTTACTGTTAGCTACTCTCACATTACGGTACAGTGACTTTGACAAATTAGTTCTAAATTTTTTTTACACTGTTAATCATCAAAAATATTATCCTTTCCCAGGTGGCGCTTGCCTTCATTACACTCAATTTAGACCTTGAGCATCATCATTCATCATTAAACTCATAATATAATATATTTAATACGGGATTTTCTACAATATTGATTTATGTATCCAGTTCTGATGTACTATGATAATTTTGACTTGTTACTCTTTCATTCATCCCAATTGAGCTTTTATTTGGTTGGGGCAGCTGGTTTAACAGTGATGATGTTGTAAGATCATGATGATTGTTAATGATGTACCCGATCTGCGTTTCTAAATTTAGTGAGTTATAATATATTATTATGCTTTTACATTTAATATGACAAATGGGGATTTTTTCTCTGAAAGTTGGAATAAGCCCCACATTATTTGTCGTCTTAATATAAGGAAGGGGTGGGTGATCCACTAGATTAAGATGGAAACTTTGTGCGTGCGAGCAGCAGTAGCAAACTCTTTTTCGTTCATTGCAACTTTATTCTCCTTCCCCTAAAATATGTTGGCCCTTCTTGGCCTCCTCGTATTTTATTACTTTTCAAGTATGACTCAAAATAATATTAATTTTATTACAAATTTAATACGAATTTCAAAATGTTATGATTTTTTTGTGTTCATTCATAATTATTAGGTCCCGTGTTTTCCCAGAGTGATACTTATGGAGTGGCTCCAAACAGACTACAAACACCGCTCAACACGGAACGCAGACAGCTGAACAGTGCCGTCCCTCCCACTCCATATCCTCGAGCGAGGGATGCGCTCAACCTTCCCATGTTGAGTATCAACGAGGATTTGACCGACTCTGTATGAATGAAAATATATATTTTTTACAGTTATTGGAATTTTCATTCAAGACCGGCTCTTAAAACCATTTTTTTCAAAAATAAATTATTTTTTGTAGTTAATGATAGACATTCAAGAGGGACTTCGCTACGTGCTCCAAACCGGAAATGAGTTCACGCTCCCCATCCACGGGACCGGCACAACGGCCACCCATGCCGTTCTCGACAATCTCATCGAGCCCGGGGATAAGGTGCTCGTGGGAGTGAACGGCTATTGGAGTAACCTCATGGCGGAGATGAGCACCCGGTTGGGCGCCCGCGTCATCCGAGTCGAGCCCCGTCCAGGCTCCTCCACGTTTACTAATTCGGAGCTCCAGCGAGCACTCCTTTTATATCGCCCTCAGCTCCTGCTTCTGGTTCAGGGGGAAAGCTCCACTTCCGTGTACCAATCCCTTGACGGGGTGGGCTCACTTTGTCAGCAGTATGGGGCCCTGTGCGTGGTGGATGTGGTGGCGGTGGCAGGGATCCAGCCTGTTTGGATGGACCAGAGAAAATTTGACGCCGTTTTCACCAGCAGTCATAAGGGGATCGGGGGAGTGGCTGGATTAGCTCCGGTGTCGCTGTCAATCTCGTGCTTTGTAACTCATTCTCAGAATGACGTCCAAAATGATTTTAATATTGGAAATAGGTTTCAATTTCAATTTTAAGATTTATTTTCGTTTTTAATTAGGAGCAAAATAAAACGACGAGCTGTTCCCCCACGAGCCTACCAAACTGACTTGATGCTCCAGGCGGAGCTTTGGAACACCTCGAATCCCAGTCGAATTATCTTTCAGAGTTTATCCATCCCGGTGATGTACTCCCTCCGAGAGGCGCTGGCAACCATTGCAGAGGAGGGGATGGAGGCAGTCTACCGCCGCCATTTAAACACGACCGATAGGCTCCATCGCGGGTTGAAAGAGTTGGGACTGGAACACGCCGTGTCCAATCCATCCGAGAGGCTACTGGCAATCTCTTCCTACAAAGTGCCGGCGGGGAAGGATGCCAATAAAATTGCAGAGTATATGTTTAACAAGTAAGAGGAGGAGTGAGGAGTCTTCTGATTTGAAAGGGATTTAAATTTTGTAAATTACCAAATGTAAATTGTATTGTAAGCAAAAGCACGTTATGTTTTTTGTAGTTACAAAATTGAGATTTCCAGTGGATTTGGCTCTACGGAGGGCAAGGCTTTGAGAATAGCGACTTTTGCGATCAACGCGGATCCGACGATTGTTGATAACATTATCCGAGCATTGAGTAATGCCCTTGGGTCCGCAGAAACCAATAAATGAATGATATATATGTGATTTCTTTAATTTGTATGCGCCTACTGAGCGCAATGCATAAATAATAAAATTCAAGCACAGAATTATGGATTGAGCATTATATCATTTGTTGTTGTAAATGTCAAATGATTATAAAATATTTCGAGTTGAAGCTATTGGATGCTAGTCATAAATCCTAAACTGGTAGTGACGAAATAAATTTACATGTTTCTCGATTTGTCAATATATGTAATACTACATTGGCATCAGCAATTCTTACAATTAGAATAAACGCGCTTTTCATTTTCTAAATATTATTTTTTAACACCATGATAATATGCAAATATATGAGCACATTTTAAAAAAATAGAAGCACAGCAACTGTATCAAGTTTTTCAAAACTTGGCCAAACTAAAACGTCATGGGTACGGATAATTATTACCAAATTTTTATGCGGGGATGTTGTGACGTGACGTGGTGAGCAGGGAAGATAACATGCCGTAGTCTGTTCAACCTCTGAACTGCACACCATCCTCATTCTTTATTAATAATTCCAAAATTTGTATAGCTAGATACATTTTATTGGGTCTCAATATTCTTACCTGCTCTACACTTTTCCTTTTGAAACTTTTAAACAATATAAATATCTTTTAACTTACATAGGAAGCAACAAACTGGGAATCGGTTGACATTTTATAGTGTCTACTATTCAGTGTTTTCATAATCATGACCAAAAGTGCAATTGTAACAGCAACGCCAGCTACAGTGACCAAGTTGATGAGCCAAATGAGAATTTTCCCGTCGTTCGCAATAGCCCCATGCTTGAAATAAATGGAAAAAGAGTCGTCCTCTGAAATAAAAAAAATTATGTCAAATAATATAGCGTTAAAGTAACTATTATAAAAGTATGGGTAGAAAGGGTTCAACTTAAATAATGTTTTGCTATACGGGTTTCTTCATCGTTATTTTCACATGATCCAGGGCCCTTTGCGGTAGTAGACGCTTCAGAGGTGGTGGATGTTGTTGCTTTTGGAGTAGGTTGCATGGTTGATGGCGGCTCATCCGTGGCGGGTGGTGAGGTGGGGTTATCCTCTTCCGGGATGCATCCCTCCACCTGGCTCTCCTGTCCCGATACAGACACGTCCTGACTAAAAGACGCTCGCATGGTCCCATACGAATATTTCCCAATTACTCCAAACTCGTCGTCGTAGTCGTAATCAACAAACTCAAACCATTCCTCTCCGTATTCTTGAAGCTGCTCCCAGTTCATCGGAACTCCGCCCAATTCCCCAGATATCTTTGCGTAAAAGTTGAAATTGGCTGGATGGTCGTGGATTATAGTGGCAGTGGAGCTGACTTCGAAATGTCGACAAGGTCGAATCTGGATTTGCTGCATTACTCCCACTTCCCTGTCTTCCTGGTGGAAGAATACTTTGGAGGATTTAGGCGGCGGCGGCTCCGAAGAAGAATCAAAAGCTGCTCGGAAAATGTGCTTCATGCTGTTCCCTCCTAGAAGGGGAATTCCCTCGATTTTGGAATCAACGACAAGGTTTTCCACTACTCCAAAGTTGATTTGTGGCCGGAAGGAAAAATATGGCATGTCAATGGACACCTCTTCGTGGATTATCGTGGAGGCGTGGTACTCTTGGGTCACGGATGAGCAAGTCGCATGGTTGGTGATCACGCTCTTTGGGGCAATTTGTACCAGCTCCGAGGTGGCATTTACCACCACGTCTTCCAGGGACATCTTCAGCTCGGGGACGCTCAGCTCCACCTTGAAGATGGTGACGTCAAGTTTCAGACATGAGGATGCGGAACCCCACTCCTCGTCGTAGCAGCCTCGAATTGATTTGACTGATTGATTATCCATGTAAACTTTGAGATCTTGCGACTCGGCCGACTTTCCTCCTCGGAGAACAAAAGGGTCTGAATCCTCCCAATAACAGTTCTCGTCATGGAAAATCTCAACGCAGCTTCCTCCATTGTCGATTGAGCCCACCGCGTCAGCGACAAAGGAGGAGGGTAGATTGACGCATCCGCAGAGGTTGTTATACTCGACCAGTTGGTCCTCAAGGTAAGGGCTCCCGAAAAGCTTGACATTGACTTGTCTCCCTTCCCCCTTCTCTTCATCGCAGAGTCTCAAGGATTTCACCACGTTGTCGAATTCAACGTACTCCAAATTGTCGCTGAAGTAATCGTAAGGTCCCACCCGGGCCGTGAATGAATCTTGCCCAGAATCGTTGCAGGAGATGTCATTGAATAGCATTACACATGCGCCGTTGGTTCGGATGGATGACAGCTTGTTGTGTGCGTGAGGGGGCAGTTGGACACATTGTGAATCGTTCAGTTGGCTGGATTCAATGTCGTAAAATAAACCTGATGAACACAATAAGTTTTTAATGCAAGCAAGGGAGTTAAGTGTGGCAGAATGAATTTTTTGTAAAGAATATGTTTATCGAACTATTGTATATTTTGGAATATTTAATTTACCTTTGAAATCGGCGTCATCGAATAGCTGGATTTTTGCCGAGTTGGCGCACCCAGCAAGAGCTAAACACGCCGTGATTATATAGTAGATCCAAGATTTCATAGTTTAAGTTGTTTGTCTTCGTTTTTTGTAGACTCTGGGTTTATTGTTGGGAAAGTGTACAATTTCAGATTTACCTATACCTACCTATGTCCTCCTCTACCTGACCTTTCCAAGGGAATGGGATCACAACGTCAAATACTCGTTGATATGAAACCCGACTGACTGACACGTAGATTTAATTTTTAACTCAACTACACAATTCATATTCCAAGTAATGTGGTTACATGGTTGCCTAAACTGTGTCGTAACAAACAATATGCTAGTTTTCCCATAACGATTATTGTAAGTTATGAGAATCAGAAGCAGGCCAAACGACGGAACAAGAACAAAACACCTATTAAACCTGTCAAATGCATCTGTTTCCCAAGATTAGAGTTGTTCATTCACAGCCATATATGATGCCGGGAAAGTATCCCTTTCTATAAAATGGAGTACGTACATGCGTGCGTCCAGGTGTAGTCGAGTAGGTACCTAAAGTAAGTAGGTACCTAAGTCATATACAGTCCCGCATTACGTTCGCAACGAGAGATCAAGTAGCAACCATCTCGCGGTTGCATTGTATGG
>JAANSN010005506.1:0-12305 GCA_036850665.1 Dicranocentrus wangi
GTAGCTGTTTGGACAGAGAATTTCCAACTCTAGAATTTTCTTGCACGACCGCAACGAGCAAATTGGAAAATGACATTACGTTTGACCTCGTCATTTCCATTATTCCACTAACCTTGGACCATATCATGATAATGATAGACATTCCGGAAGTGAATGCAATATGAAGATTTGATACAGTTTTTTTGCTTGGTTTATGCAACAATGCACATGATCTAATTGTGATTGTGACTTGAAAAGAAGTATAATTCCGGTTGCTGCTGGTTGAGTTTAAATCGAAAAATAAGTTTGATGCACAAAAAGTTCCGGGATGGATTTCTTTTCATTCATGCAACCATTCTATTTTAAGGATAACGATTTGCTGAGTTGTTCAAAAAGTGTCAGTGTGTTCAAAGGAGTCTTATTTGCACAGTCTTCCTCCCTATTACATTTTCCCTAGTTATTTACTTTATCAAGGGGATACATACATAATAGATTTAGGAGAGTGGAAAAATGTGAAAGTATCACAATTTCTTCCCGGGAAGGATGAAGCACATTGAGGAACTCTGTTACAATAAAATTTGCGAAAAATGGGCTCTCCTAGTTTACATCCCTATTATGCAATTCCATTCAAATGGTATATCATGAAGAAGGCCCTTTCGAAAGGAAACCTGCACACTTTCCCAGTAGTCCCCGCTCCATACATTTCGTTCATGAATTGTGCAATTCGAGTTGCAGTGAAAGTGCACATATATGTTCTCATAAGAATGGAACGGCAGCTTTTAGGAAATGGATTAGGCTTCGGGGATTTTAAATTGAGGCAGTGTGCTCGCCTGTTCCAGAAAAGCAAGACGTTTTACAAAAGACCTAATCTCACTTGAATAAACAAGCTTGTCCATGCAGAATCCCGTCGTGTTCCTTATTTTTTTATGTAGATCGTTCATACCCTCGCTCGCAAAATAATGAATTTCCTCTGTCGGGGAAACGGGAGCTTGTTTTTATTTCAAAATGGGACGTATTATAGCAGAGGAGCCTAAAATTTTCAGAAGGATTACAACCGTAGACGGGGGTTTGATTGCAGAATGTAAAAAGCAGATAACAATTATAAAGTGGATATCGTTGAGCTGTGAGAAAAGAGCTTGTCTCCAATTTCAATATATTTTCATTAGCCGAAAAAGCCTTAGAAAGTATCCATCTTGCCTTCTTTATCAGGAGAGTGGAAGTGAAAAGCTTGTCTGGAAAATAAATATCCGTTACCGTCAGTTGACAAGAGCATGTATATCTAATCTACTCGCTTGTACAATGTGCGTTAGGTATACTACTCCCGTTACAAAAGCTGACGGCGGAGATTAGCCTCAGTTTCACCCTTAACGGATTCGAGAAAAAGATGTGATTTTTAAAGGGTTTGTTATCAGCTGTAAGAGTAATTCGGAAAAATCCTTTGTGAATAATGCACCCTCCGACTTTTGAAAAATGGTGCTTTGCGACGGGACCTAGAGTCAGAGGAATCGTTGAGAATGAGATATATGGGATAAAAATTAACTGGAGTTGGAAAAACTGGGAGTATTTTCTTCTCAAAGAAGTAAATTTTCCTGGGAATGGAAAAAAATGAGAAAATATACAAGTCGCCAGAGAACTTTTACTTTCAGAGGTTGTTTTTATTTCACGGAAATGTGTTTGATGTGAATGAGAATTAGTTATCTCTAACATTTTTATTAAATCAAAAATTCGGAGGAGAAATAAGTGCAATAAGGGATACATTAGAACGTATTACAAATTAGATTCGATATTTTTCTATGAATGAAAGCAGCACTATACGGGAGGACGTAAGGAACAAACGGCGCCTAAAATGGCTGCTAATGAGTGTGCACCATGAATAATTTTGCAATGAAATACGCCAATTTACATTGAATTCAAAGAATCCTTTCTAGTTTCTTTTCCTGTTTCGGGGAAAATAACAATTGTTTTTTGTTGTTTTCTGAAGTATCTTTTCTGTACTTGCTAGTAACCTCATGAAAAAAAGAATTCCGCATTAGTCCGTATTGAAACAAGTTATGCAGCATACATTTCTAAACCAAACTAGTTTTGAACTATGCCATAATCATTTTGAACTATAGTCACTTCTTCGCCCCAAATAGGTATTCGCCTTATTTAGCCAGAATGTATATCAAGTTTAGCACGCAAATGGTGATACTCTTCATATCAAAGCGTTTGACCCTGTTTCATAAACAAGCTAGCAAGGCAACAAGGGTTAGGAAACTGCTGATAATATGGTTCGTATAAGGTTATGATAGGCTTCAATATTTTTTCTAAACAGTTTCCAGTTTTTTTCACTCCACCTCCACCCGCATCCAATTATAATATTCCTTTATAAACACAGCTCACATTTATATATCCTATATTCCTATATAAGGAGCCATTTTAGAATGTGGCACGAAGAAAAGTTTTCTCCAACAGATGAGAAATGTTATTAACAATTTACAAGAAAAAGAACTCGTTGCTCTTCCCAAGTAAATTGTAAGAAAGGGGGAAAATTGATTGAAGCTATTTTTAACCAAGGGAAAACAGAAAAGTAGAAGGTAAACCAGTATCAGTCTTCCGCCGCCGCCATTGCCACTGGACTTCACTTTTTCCCTTGTAGAAATTACATACAGCTCACACCATGCAATTTGCATTAGTCTTTTCATTCTCACGTGGGAACTTTGCACCCATCCCCAGTTGGTCGGGGGTGTGTGTGCACGTGTCCCCCTTTAAGTAAGTTTACTTATAGATTTTCCCAGGGAAAGTGGGTATTTACCCTGATTATGAACAAAACTATTAAGATAAAACCCTCACATTTGAAGTTGCTACTTAAAAAACCACTCGTTCCTATTGCGGTTTTCTTTGTTTTATTTTATAAAATGGAGTTTGCCCGTCCGTGTAAGACTCCAAGTAATCCTCTGTGTGTCTTCATATCGTACAATCAAACTTTCAGTACGGAATGAGTGAATTCTCCGAGGAGAAGGGGACAGAGATGGCCTAGCTTTGCATGGCCTAGCATCCAGCTTTGCACTAAAAACTTTAAGCTTTACTGTCAACAGTATACACTGCCCTGAGGAGGTGGACTAACAACGAAGACATGTAGTCGAAAACCACCCACTCACCACTGACCTCATCACAATTCCCAATCGCTGTGTACACGAAAATTTTAGAGTTCGCCGTTGCGTTGTGTCGCCCATACTCTATAGGAACTTGGTTGGGGTGTGTTGATATATGCAAATGTGCCTACTCTGGAAAATCTTTGCTCGTTCGACTGAACTAATAATTAATAATAAATATTCATTCAGTTGTGAGCTCTATAGTTTATTCAGGACCGGGGCTAAAGGGTTGGTTGAGTATATTGTCTGAGGAGGGAAACGGAAAACCTATAGGATCCCTGTGTTGTTAGAACAAGTTACAGAGAATCGAGTTAATTTATGTTTTTCCCGTAAAGAACTCTCCAGTTTCAAGTACAAATTTGGGTAGAATCAAGTTACTCTTGCGAGCAGTATGGTGCACGCAGCTAATAACAGTTTTGGTTTTTCCTGTTTGATTTTAATTAAACACTTTTATTTCAGGAACAATATCTAACTTTTGCTGCCAAAATTGCAGGAATTTCTCCAGCCAGAGTTACATACACGTTGTTGCTTTTCTGCAAAATGTTCTGGCACAGTTGTTCCACTACTCCAGGGACGCCCACATAAATTACTGACGACGACGAGGCCAATGTTGATGACGTGATGCAACTGATTTCGATTTCTCGTTCAATTCCTCTCATTATTTGCTTCGTCTTGTACGGGGAAAATGTGGTAGCAGCAATTTATCAAAATCCAGCTGTGTCGACAACACGACTCCCCATTTGAAACAATGAATGAGCAAAACAGAGAAACAGTAGCCATTACCTCATAATCCCTATTATTTCTCTTATTACCTAGTCACTTTCCGACAATTGATTACTCCCTGTGAGCCAACAACCAACAACACCGATTTATTTAAAGTTGATATGTGTACCCCGTCACGTGTACACGCATTGTTGGGATTCTTGAGCAAATAAGATTTTTTTTTACTTCCCACATATTATCCTGCTACCTACTTCTGACGAGAACATGATCATTTATGTACGTCTAAAGGTATGGATGTATGGATATATAGCGTAAAACGTAAAGTGCCTACAAGATGGGCATTGTTTGTTGAAATCGCTGAATCCACATCTTTGCTTTTGAGAGGTTTTTTTACTGTTTGTTATAAAACGACTTGACTTGTACCCTCTCGTGGCTTGCTACACACACACACACACAAGACAATTGTTCTCACAATGAGTTTTTCCCTCTTTAAATTGTTTCCCATTACCGCTCATGTGGTTATGCATTTATAAAAAGGGACGCGTGTGCACAGTGCTACTTTGTTAGGAGGTATGTCTATTGTTGCGTTTCATTACCCATCTCGTTTGAATTATTGCTTTGGGTACACCATTAACTGACCTTTTCACAGAAGCTGACATTTCTCGCTTCCGTATACGTACAGGTGGTAAACTCCGCATCTGGCTTTGCTGACTGAGATTGCTCTATGAAATAAATGATACTCTGTGGATACAAAACAATGAGTTCTATTGTATTCTTCTGAACTACTGGAGATGCTACTGTATATATATTTATTGGAATAAGCTATGCAGCATAGAATGGACAATAGGTATATATAAACAACGTAAAAGGTAGGTAGCAACTCCACAGTCATTTAACAAGGATGGTATTTCTTTTTATAAATTCTTTAACATTTGCATGTAGGATTTGTTCTCGCACGGTTCATTCATCTCCGTAAAAGTCTTTGTTTTAATTTGAAAAATTTCCTCTGCACTTGACATAATGTGATTCAAAGCTCGTCTTCATTTACTATACGCCATTCGGCTTTTTGATATATTGCCGATGATAAGGGACGACGGGTTTTGGGATAAAGTTAAATACTTTCTTAGTAACAGTACCACTTTGGGAAGGAGCTTGCATCGAACAAGATCAAAGGATTTTTTTATGTATTCTCGAGGTGTACCTAGGATTTTTACATTTTTACAAGGTGGCTTCAATTATTTTCAAATTCAACTACGAAAAATAATTCGAAATGAATGGGGTTGAAGCAATTAGTAAAGAATTTTCTTTAGTGGAAGGGGCGGCATCTTGTAAAAAAATATTTTAATGGGCATTAAGCAGGTGATAGCTACTGGGTGGCAGGTTGTCTGTTTATCATGTTAAAAACCGTTTATGAGGTCGGTGGGGGACTACACACTACGTATATAAATTCATGCATGTTTCTGAATGATGAAATCGACGGATGCAACCCTGTTTGCTGATGATTTATTGGAGGGGATAATTACAATAAATGAGATCGGAATTTTTCAATGAGTTTTTTACCCTCGAAAATGTCAAAATCAAAATTCCTCTGGAGAAATGACTGGCACGGAAGATATTCCAACTCTTTAGCCAAGGCTTGGAGTTATAACTTGAATAAAAATGATTTTAAGCATCATCACTCCAACTGATCCAATTTATGTTGATTTATTTCAATCATGAACGGTCAAATTCAATGTAATGAAGTGCTCAGCATGCGTTTCCCGCAAAACCCTGCTGAAAAGCTGAAAAAGGGTGTTGACTAGGATTTTCCTATATATTCATTCCTACAAGGACAAATATTTCTTAGGAGAAATCGTATAAAAATGTAAATGAAACAAAAAAAACGTGCTCCTATACCGAGCGCTATTTTGTGTAGGAATGTTCCACTCTTTGTATATAATCATATTACACTAGTCCAAATGTGGAATAATGAAAAGGATGAAAAGATCTCAACTTGGATCTTCCGTAATTAAAAGAGAAATAGCATGCATTTCTCTTGTCAAGCTCTCGCCTCGTCCCCAGTTTTTTTTAGGATTTCCGCTGGATCAGGGTGAAAGTACAAAAGAGCTAGAAATGGGTTTTTTTTGGTCATATGAGATTTTCCTCCATGTCTCCATTCACTTCCTCCATTGTGTTTTCTTGCGGTGGGGTTCCGGATATAAAGTACAATATAAAATGTACGTAGCTACGTTTTTCGACGCTGGGATATTATGCAAATATAGGAAAAAGCATGTTGCA
The DNA here is from genome assembly GCA_036850665.1 of Dicranocentrus wangi. Classification (NCBI taxonomy): domain Eukaryota; kingdom Metazoa; phylum Arthropoda; class Collembola; order Entomobryomorpha; family Entomobryidae; genus Dicranocentrus; species Dicranocentrus wangi. The sequence goes on from JAANSN010005506.1 coordinate 6,114, forward strand.
CCCCCGCCACTACTAGTCCTCTTTCTTGCTCATTGTCAGTTTGCTCTGCACATGGAAAACAAAAAAGGAGAAGCAAGCATCATAAGCCTTTTAACCTGGCAGTGGATCCAGTGGAATGAAAAGCTGTGACCAGACAAGTGTTTTACAATGGGAAAAGGTGCCCAGGGTATAATTTATATTCTGTGATTTTCACTCAAAACCCTCCATGGAGAATTTTCTCTTAAAAACGGATATTGTGTGTAGCCCCGATGTACACAAATCTACCCAACTCTTTTTTCTCCTCCAATCTCTCTCTCTCTCTCTCTCTCTCTCTCTCTCTATGTTCATGGCTCATGGATTTTACTTCGGACTGACTTAAAATGTTCACTGAAAGGGGCTGCTGCCTATTAGACCATTTGGCTGCTGCAAAGCAAATGGGCCCACACCAAACCTGAAAGACGTATTTATCAGCGATAATGCATCTACCTATATACCGTGCTTCTTGTATGCTTGCTTCCTTGTTCGTTGATATTCAGCTTTGGCCAAAGTGGCATGACGCAACCAAACACACAGTGAAGGGAGGAATACATAAATAAAAATTAACCGTACGGCCGACCAACACACATTTTTCTATATTACATAACCCTGCCCTGCAAAAAAAATCCAGCAAATACATATCAGCAGTCGCATCCCAAGACATGAGCGGAGAGAAACCAACCATATGGCATAAATGTGCTATTTACACACTTCCATTTCCCTCAAGTGGTTACCATCCAGCGTGAAATCGTCCTAAGCCCATGTGCATCTATACCAGAAGAGAATACGAATTGAATCCACTTTCTTCCCATTTTCCCCACTATGAAGGACACATTCCGAGAGTGTAAATCTTGCCGAATTCCATAGTCACTGGTTGCTTGTCCTATTTCCAACTCTCCATAAAATATGTAGGAACCATAAACCAAAAAAAATTCTCTCTATCTACCTTTGTCGATGTTCCGGAGATTTTCAGCAGTTTGACCATCTTATCACTCTTCTCGTACATATGCGGTTATCGTCATGAACATTTCATGAACCCCGCTCTTAACGGTATTATTTTCGGTTTAGACCCTCCCGGCGCTCCGCGTTCAGGACTTGAGGAGGGAAAACAGTGTGTCACAGTTATATGGAAAGTTTACGGGCTACAATAAAAACTCGTGTAAAACTATTATACAGCAGAGGGTGCACCGGCCCGTGAGTCCATTTATAACAGGCGAGGAAAAAACAGGCAAAACAGAGAAGACTTGAGGACAAATGGAGAGTCATAATTCACACGCCATAAAGTTCAAAGTTACGTATAAAGCTAATAATTTTAGGTAGCGTATAAAAAAATCCTTGATTTGTGTGGAGACTTGTGTCCATGCACGTGTGAGTGAATACATGAAAACATTTTCTAGCGTGCACGCCACACGCTTTCGAGACGCACACATCCTTAAACAAATGGCTAATATACCACAATAAAACATTTTGTTGTGGAAGGCTAAAATGTCTCTTTGACTTGTTGAAATGGGCGGGGGCAAGAAACGCAAGGAGCATCTGCGGTTGCATTATATCAACTTTCTTACCTATTTTTCCGGCATACCTCATTCCATCCAGACTTCCCATCCAGACTGTGGAGAAGTCACGGGATGTAAATCATATGATGCATAAAAGGCAAGGCAAGGAGAGGAGCAGATGCTGTTGCTGGTTCTGTTTTGTAAAATTGTACCAAAAAGACTTTGAGCACCCTGCCACAATAATGTAAATGAAAACAAAAGGGAAAAACTTTTTAATGATCCATTTAATGCTTGGGATTGTGTTCGTACATAAACACAAATAACGCTATCCTATCATCGCGTCTCAGGATTGATTACAACTCTAACAAAATGGAGCTGGGGCCCGTTTAGAATTATTGTCTCTGGCAAGTTTTATGGGTACAGATGGCTATTAAGTTTATACTGAAATTAGAACTACAGTCGTAAGATTACTGTTCTAATGCGGGGCTTCCCATACATGTACAGTTAGAAGCCTCAAACGACTCATTCATTTTCACTCTTATAAAGTCTGCAAGTCTATATATTTATGTGGTACTGAAAACAAGAAAGTTGTTCCACTCTGCCTTTTCATTATGGAGGCATTTTCTTTGGATGATTTAGTGATATCAGGGTAAACACGAGCAGAGGAATGTTGACAGTGTGAATGTGAAATGTTTCTCGGGATTTAATGAGGAATGCAGAGAGGGGAATTTGGGTTGATGTGTTCTACTGTTTCAGACGTATTGTTAGTAGTTTCGACGATACACTCCCTTTGTTCCGGTTTTTATCTGTCAGCACAATTCAATGGGAACTGAGTCATTACCGTTTTAGCTTAATTTGTTCGACGTGGTGACAGCAGCCTACTTGTACAAAAACTGTGCAAGAATGAATGAAAGAAATGTAGGTTAATATATGATTATGCAACTTCCACTCATTTCCAGGCTGATTGGAATGAAGTTGAAACTCAGTTAGTATGTAGTAGTTTTTCCCCCTCCAACTCATTTCTGTAATTGATATTTTTTTCTTCTTGAATCCAACACAAACCTATTAAATTGTCCTGTGGGCCGAAGGGACAGGATATTTTCCCATTTACATACCAAGACATAATTTCCGTGGTAGAGAGAAATTCACCATTCCCATTCATTCAAGAAACCAACATACTGTAAAAGGGGACAAGGGTGAGACTAGCAGGGTATGTAATTTCACACATATTCACATGGGAAAATCCCACTTGTGTTGTGTACACGGGTTATACATGGAGTTGAGCCGAAACCGTTCGTTTCCTATTGTAGATGTACGAAGTAGGTTACTCTTTTACTCTTGTTCCAGAAGAGCACAACTGTATTCTGGCTGTGGCTTTTTGGCTGCCTCGTTCATTTGACAAATTATTTGGTGTAAGGTGCAGGATGTCCTTTACCATTAATTTCTCCAAGATGGAAGTGTCAGCGTATTCCCTAGAGTCGTATTCACAACTCCCACCTCCTCCTCCTGCACTTTCTATATTACAAAAATATGCATGTATATAAATTGTAGTACAAACAGAACCGAAACCAAAACACAATATAGTTGTCTTGTCACTGGCATAGTTGGTTGGGTTGGGAGTGACGTTGTGGCCAGACTAAAATGCGCCTACGTATTTGCACAGTAAGTATCCCCTTTCCACATAGTTCAAATGAGTTATCTACAACGAAAAATGCGTTAGAGTCTATGGGAAGGTGGTCTAATGTTGAGGATATAATATGCGGGTTAAATATACACTTTTGCAGAGTACATAATTTGTTTTTGCAATTTTCTTTCCAAAGTAACTAACCCAGGCCAGCAGGGAAAGGAGTCAACTTGGAGAATGCAAAATATGCGCTAAACCAAAGGCACGTAATGCCTATTTTTGCAAGTTTATTGTTCTTTTCGAGTGATATTCATGAAGAGCACGTGCTACGTGCTTAGTAGGTATTTAGGTATGTTTTCCAATTAACAAAATTAATTATTTTCCTTTTCTTCTCGGTGCCCCTAAACTAAGTGGTTTCATATAGTTTTGAGAATTTTTTTCCTATTGTTCTTCACCGCCTTTGCAAGTGTTGTCGCCAATAAATGAGTGTTTATTGGGACCGTGAGAATGCATGGTTTTATTTATGTTCAGGGATATATTGTCCTCCCCCTTTCAAACGAAGAACAATGTGGGATATCGTTGGAGATTACTTTTTTTCGCAAGACGGGCCCTTAAAGAAGACGTACGAGGTAGGACTACAATCCCTTTTCTAATTCTGGTTTTATCGTGTCGCAAAAAAATGTTTTCAGGTAATATAAAAATCCAATTTGAGGTATAATTTTTTCTTAAGAAACTGAATGTAGGGAGTAGAAGGAAGAAATGTGTAATTTGACTTTGTTCATTTATTCGAGAATGACCTCATTATTTCTACAATATGATCATAAATATGAAAGGAGGTGGGAGACCAAAGGAAAGAAAAGAATGGCTATATTATATTTTTTGTGCCAATATGGAAAGGATAAGGAGGTATGCAGCTCATTAAAAATATCTGCTGAAGCATCTAAAAATTCATAATAGCTGGAACAGGAGCCTTGTGCAGACAAGATTTTTATTCTTACAGTATTAATACTTTCAGGTGACTAAACTCCTTAAAAGAAAAGGTACCGCTCCGCAGTGAAGCGGTGAGAAAGAATGAAAAGGAACAAGGAAGCGTGCATGATCTTGAATTAACTTGATGCGCCATTAATCTAGACAAGTTGTTATCTCCTCGCCCATTTATTTTCCGAGAAAATGACTTTTTTCTATTATTATTATTACTATTATACCTTCGAGATTCATAAATGTATAAAAACGAAGATAAAAAGTAGCATCATAGATATTCTCTTTTTTTTCAGATTTTCCAAAAAATAAATGCGAGTGGTAGTGTGTGCATAATGCGAAGGGGAGGGTGGAATGTGTGCCGTATTATGTTCCATTAGAAGATTGTATTAATCTCGAGATATTGATAGGCACAAATGCTATTATCAGCCACTCAGCTTTACTACCGCTCCCGTACGTAACTTTTACTTTAGATGATTAATCTGAACCAGAAGGTGGTTGGTTGGAGGCAGGAGTACTTGGTTAAGGAGAACGAATTTTCCGGGAGTTGTCTTGAGGTAAATACAGATTTATGTTGGGAATTTGTGCGATCCTCGTATCGGCTTAATTAATCTGAATATTTCGGGGAGGTGCTCGCGAGATACGCACATCATGGAGATTTAAACACGAGTAACAATAATGACTACAGAAGGGATCTCATGTTGCGCATTATGATGATATCAAGTCAAGGGAATATACGGTACGGACACGTGAAAATACTCACGATTAGTTTTATACGGGTTCCTTGAAAGTCGTGAATTTCATTGAGATAAACTCCTAAAAGTTCTCACATCATCGGGGTTTCCAACCCATTATAGACATAATGGATGACTTAACTTAGTTAATTAGTAATTACTTCAGAGAGTTTAATTTCAGAGTAGGACAAAGACAAAAGTCTCATGTCTGACGTGGCTTACCAATGTTATTCACCTCACTGCAACTTTTAGTGTTGGATGACAAGGAAAATGAAGGTGGATGTGGAATATGGTGTTGGAAATTCAAACTACCTATATATGTTCCTGTGGCAAGGTTTCCAACACTGAACTGACAAAGTCAGGTGCCTTGTGCCTTTAGTGCGTTTCCCAAGGAGAGTTATGTGTCATATGTAGTATGGTATTAAATTAGGTATTTATCATCCTCAATCACACCTTGTATCTTGCGAAAACATGTTTTGCAATCCTCCAATGTCACTGAATATTACGAATGGAACATGGAACTACAGTCACAACTTGTGCTTCCAGCTATAATTTGCAGAGTGACCCGTGCATACCTACTTAGGTACACTGCGTGAGTAACAAAGGACTGACTGGCGGCTTTTTCGTTGCTTTAGGATTTTTGGAGAGACACAACCCCTTTGATGCTTTCCCTTGTCAGATTTTACATAATTCGAAACTAATCTCCTGCTCCATTTGATCTCTACTTTGGAAGCTATAATTATAATCAACCTAAACAAAAGGGACTTCACTCCCATCGGCCTTTGTGTGCTCGCTTGCATATTATTGGAAAGGAAAATGGCTAATATCATCAGTAGTATGTCATTTCCAAGTTTCAAATGGATATTTTACATTTTACATACATATGAATCATATCCTATATATAGGCATATCCAAGAAAATAACACAGCAAGCTGGTAAGTAATTAGCCCTGTTAAGTAATGAGACTTGGGAGGAGATGGAGTAGTGGCTCGAGAACACGAGAGCATAGTGAGTGAAATCGTAATGCAGTGTTATTACTTCTTGTCATTAGAACTCTGTTTGCTGCTACAGAGCGAATAAAGTCTTTTAATCAAGATTCATAGTTTCAAAGGCAAAGCCATAATACGACTTTTGGCTAGAGGACGATCCAAAAGATACGGTTTTTAGCGAGTGGCAACAATTTTCGCTCTCACTAACTCAACTCTTGCGGTATGCTCTGCTCTGGAGTTAGTTTGTTGGAGCAGAACATAAAGCATGTATCCCTCGGCTGGTATAAGTGGATTTTCTCATCATTCTCAAACATATAGTAATTCAGAGCAAACTATGCGTACAACCAGAAATGTAT
>JAANSN010005507.1:0-12302 GCA_036850665.1 Dicranocentrus wangi
TACGCGGCTTGAGTTGATCACTACACTACATTACATTCAGAGCCTCAATGTTGAGGCGTCGTAGCATGTATGCCCCCATAACGTATGTCCGTATGTTTAACATGATTTTTGAGTATCTCTCTACATAATACTCGTACGAATATTATTGCCAGTGTTTCCAAAACAAGAATTGGTTTCATTCCTAATATATTACACACGTAACCAAACCATGGTAAAAATCCTTTCTGGATCCGGTAACTACACCGCAGCATACCACTCTGTAAATAGTTGGATATAAGAAGATAACACGGCCAAGGCAAATTTCCAGTTGAAAATAAACGAAAGAAATAGTAACTTGCAAAATAATTGTTGAAATACTGTTCAACTCAATGTTTTCCCAGTAACCACTTAATTATCCAGCGTTTAAATTACGATTGTATTTAATATCATAAAAAGGCTGCTCACAAAACTATCCGTAATTTTCAATATATTTTCATTTATATAGTGTGCGTATGATATGTATTATATTGTAATTGACCAAAAATACAACCCATGGCAAATTTTTTAGATAAAAAAATATAGGACAAATTTTAATTAGTGACATGTGATCCACTTGAAATAGTTAATTGTTATTTAATTCAGTTTAGTCGGATTAGTGTTTCAGCTTTTCAGTGTCATTTTAGCAAAAAAATTCGTTTACTTCGCAGTGACGCCTTTGTTTATAAACCCGTTGTTGGTGTGTGATCCTCAAATGATTTGCTTCCTGGAATCGAATAAAAGACAGGCAAAATGTAACATTATTGCATCGTTCCCATGCAACAATAATATGGAAAGAATATACAGTGTTATTTATTATATTCTAATTATTTAATTAATTCTGAATATTAATATTAATGCCAATGGTGCACCAAGTATCATAATCGTGACGTTACTCATTTTTATAGAAACACTATTAAAATTAGTTCAAACATTTTAAGCACCTGCACCAGAGTAAGGAACATTTACTAGAATTTTGATTAGTTGGCAATAAACATCCACATTTTGAATCTGCATAAACAACTTGTGCACATGAGATTCTGAGAACCGCAAACATCGAAATGTCCAGATTAACCTCACACCCTCACTCGGCTCAAGGTGGTACGGAAATTAGAATTAAATTAGAGAATATTTCTTTGTAAACTTTGGTCGTGGACAAATAGTCACTAACCCGTTAGATTAAGATGCAATATTGTGTTGTGGCAGAATTTATGATTTAGGAAATTGTAGTGTTTGTTGAGTTCCTTCTCGGGCAAATCAAGCGACATTAACTAAACTAAAGGAACAGACTATATTACCGACTGTAAAGGTAAAAAATAGCAAAACTAAGTAGTTTCTCGTTTGAAGTGTACATAAAAGTGAGTTGTAGTGTTTATTGAATAGTTTGATCAGCCACCAATTCCGTGACCTACATCCAGTTGCTAGTGTTTTTCTGCTTCCCTCTGGCCTCTGTATCATACCATTATATTGAAGTTCCTCCCACTCACGCTCTCAGGTCAGCTGTGTTTCGAATAATGAGAAATTAGATACGCAATTTACGCCACACATCTTCTCTCCAATTGGTGGATTTGAACAACAATACAGTGCAGTGTGAGATTCAATAATTTTTGTACATTCCACTACTCGGATCCTCCAATTGCGATTGTGTATAATTGTGAATAGTAAATAATACAAATACAGCTACCAAAATCAGCCAAGCAAACACACGGTACGGTAAACAGTAACATCGAACATTAATTTATATAAATTATCTTCCACTTAACTCTTATTTTCGAAATGGCCAAGCCAACTTCAGGTTCTTATTTCACTATGCCACCCTTACAAACTGCTGCTACACATCGTCCTCTCCTCTTAAACATCACACTTCCCTCACTCGGCAAGAAATGCACATAAAAGTTGTTATAACTAACTCACTACCGGACGCAATACACATTGTTGAGTTAGGGATTTACGAAAAAACCACTTTAGTACATCCATCCCAAGTACCTAACATCCTTCATGACTCATGACTACCTATCCTCCCACAGCAAATATATTACAAAAATATCTATGATACAGCAATACAATAAAGATGTTGTTGTTTGTGACATGGCACACGTAGACCAACGAACCTAAAAATAATATTCATCGCCTATCTTGGCAAGTGTGAATGAGGGTAAGTCCATGACAGAACTTAAATGAAACAGTAGTGTACAAAGAGCTGTTTAGAGTGCAACTCGGGAAGGCGGACTTCAGCTAAAAGAAAAAAATACGTAAATTCTTAGTTGTATGTTATTAAAAATGTTTGTTTGCCTAAAACATTGTTCAAGTAGTGGATTGTAAAAGCATCAGCCCCTAAATCACACTTTAGCAGCTTCAAGTCGTTCTACACTCCAATTTTACAAGTGCTTATATTTTTGTGATTGTGGTATGCACCTGACAAGTATCCTTACGGTTAAATCACATGTTTTAAAATAACAATAACTTCGAACTCCAAAATACCAAGGAGAAAAGAAGTGGTGGCGACATGTGACAAGTGGATTTCAGTGTTAAACAAGCACGAGGAATGACCATATAAAAAGTCGAAAGAATTTTATAGAGCCACTATTAAAAACAGGTCAAATTAATAATTGAAAATACTACAAGCAGAAACACCAAATGCGAAAAATTAATAGGTTGAGGGATTTCTGCAAATATATGTTCACATTGGGAAGTATCACATATCAATCAAAACGATACAGTTTTAGTGTCATTAGTGTCATATAAATTTATTCGTCTAAATCTCTAACCCTATGGCTCCTTTACGTACGCACCCGGGTCGAAGTAACAAAGTTAACTTTGTTCACAAATGCAACATTTGTCAAAAAACATTCCGTTACAATAGCCAACTCGTCCATCACACCAGAGTTCACACAGGAGAGAAGCCATTCAGTTGTACACTTTGTAGGAGAGATTTCGCCAGAAAATCCCAATTAAACAACCATAAACTTACCCATGATGCTGTGAGAGTGAGTACCCACATAGCACAAACGAATCATACTGCCGTCCTAAAGATAGCAGTCTACTGATACCTCGTTAACATTTTGATTCCGGACTCTTGCCTGAAAGTCATCTTAATGACAGCATTCAGACACCAAAATGTCCGGTTTTCCCTGGTCATATACTAGGCGGAATGTGTGTCATTTTCTAATCATTTTCGACACGGACCTATACCGGAATCGCGTCATTATTTCATCTTATTACAAACTAAGCCTAATCATTATGTTTGCGTAAATAACTGGGCATACTGACTCGATAAAGATACGATTATGACTCGCTAGTTTTTATTGTATTTACTGCATATAATAACTTATTTGTAAACAAACATACAAACAACATTCTGCATTATTATATAACAACTGTATAAACTTAAATCATAACTATATAAACTTTAACATATACAGGACATTAAACTACTAAATTGTGCTCGAGGTTCCACTACCAACTGCTGAATTTTGACTTCCGTCGACTAATGTCGTTTTATTTTTCTTTGACTTGTATTTAATTCTATCCGCAGCATGGCGAAGCCATGTCGATACAGCTTTCCTGATTGTATCCTCCTTTGCTCCTAGATCCCCTCGACTTATTAACACTACTGCAATTTAAAATGGAAAAATGAATTTAATTAAATTTTAAATTCATTTAATTTAAATACTATCAATACGTTTCAATAATTTATATTAGGAGGAGTAGGATACCTTTAATCAAAGCGTTTAGCTCAGAATCCATCAACTTTTTCTTGCCTTTCGATCCTTGACCCGTGTAGTTAAAGTTGTCCGCCAATTCGTCTGTCATTAAATATCTCATGATTGCGTTTGTTGCTTCAGATAATGAACTTCCTCCGAGGTTATTCAGTGACCGTATCTAGTTGAATAAATGATAAAACATTATGACTATACGAAATGCTGGAACCATTATATGATATTAATATACAATACAAATGGTAGTATAAACGCACCAAGAAACTTTTGAAATTTTCGTTTTTATTGAGTAAGTTTTCGATACGATCCATGTCCTCGATTGACGTGGCCGGAAACGATACGTCAAAAGTATTCGAAACGGTTGGCTGGCTACCCTGCAATTCTGACCTGCTTAAATTAGCCACGGATGTCGAAATTGTTGTCAACATTGCCAGAATATTATTTTGAGTCAGTTTAATCACAGCGAAGTTGGAGGCACACATTTGCTGAAATGCTGAAATTTTAAAACTAATGTAAAACTGCGACACTCGGAACATAATATTTCAGTTTTTCGAACATACAATTGAATTCAGTCGAGCTAATTGGTAGTAGAACCTGTTCCACTTCGGCGGACGGTATATTTACTGGGCTGTCCAATGCTGATGCTTCATTATCTCCAAAGAGAAGTTCCGGCTGGTACAAAATAATTTTATTAGTTACATTTTACTTTCGTGCATCGTGCATGAATTACCTATTCTCTTATAGTCGCTGTTACACTTACGCGTTAACATTCTTTGAGACTGACTTCCGCTTCCCAGGGTAACACTGCGAGCTTTATTAGACGGAGGAGTCACAAACGTATTATCTAGAAACAGAAATGTTTTAAAACCGTAATTTCTATCTTGGTGTATTACAGTTATAGATAAATGCTTTGTTACCTCTGAGAAAATTTTCGCGATTGGAAGAATGTCTTGCCAGTAACTCATCCACAGACGGTGTGCTACATAATGATGAATTAGATTCGGATGATTCTGAGGTGCGTCGTCTCTTCAAGGATTTGCTGGGAAATGGCAAGTGGCTCTGTTTTCACTTTGATTGAGTATGTCTGATTAACCGATTCATCAAGGTCGTCGTCGTCACTTCCATCATGCTGCGGCCCCGGAGGTCGGCGACGACCAAGCTCATGTTCACTTAAGTCCGATTGGTCCACTGATTTTGGAACACTCAAACGAGCTTCGTTATAATTATCTGTATGAAAAACAAAGTTATACAAACCATATGATTACTTTTATAAATTTTATAGGTTTATGCTGATNAAAAACAAAGTTTATCATACCATATGATTACTTCCATAAATTTAATAGGTTTATGCTGATAAAAATTCAAATGGTGCACAATGTTAGGCACTGTAATAACTTACCAAATGACTTAAAAATCCGAACATCGTATGACTTCCAGTCTGAATCCGGAATTCGTTGTTTCCGTACAAATTTGTCTATAACAGCTGTATTCCTTTCATTCGGCCACAAACATTGATGCTGGCGAGTTTGTTTGTCCAACCTGATCCACACTTGGGGCACAACACCAACTGAATTATCTTCAATAAAATGTACCACGGTAAAACTCATTCTGTATGGCGTATTGGAAGTACGTAATTCTTATCGTCAACTGGCAGAAGCAAACACTTCGTTTCGATTAATGTAACTGGCCAAGACTTCAAGGTTGATAGTCCACCTACTTCAACAATTTTTAATAAGGATGAACAACATGGTTTAGAGTATAAATCCGCTTTCTGAACAAACGCCTTTCCAATGAGACACAACTGTTTTGTTAGACTATGTGTAGCAATTGAGTCTACTTTCACTATTTCACCTGATTTTAAAATGCACACATTGTTTGCACTATCTGTTATAATAGAATAATTCTTCAAATTAATTCTTCGGTAATAAGGGGGTTCGAATGTTGGAACTGGATCAAATCTCTCCGTCTTAATGTCTTTTCGTTCAACTTTGTCACTCAGGAACCCAATTATATTCTTTTCAGTTAGTCGTCGGTGAACTTGTTGAAGATGTGATCCTGGTTTCCGTAGAAGTTTTTTAATTTCACCTAATTTATTTTCAAACTTGAAGGCACTGAATGTGTCAAGAGCACCATGCAGTTTTGAGTCCTCTGCTATATGTAACAAACTGTGCACATTATAAACCAGGTGATGAGGACCGTACAATTCGTCAACCTTTTTGACAAAGTACGTGAGTAGATTATCGGCGTATGTTAACAAATCCCGATATTTTTCATTTATTAATATAGTAGCAGCAACGTGAAAACACAGAAAATGTTGAAGCAAATTTTTCGGAAGTAGTTTATGAAGCACAATCGGACCAACATATAATAAAAACAATCGTAGCTCTGTGGCTTTCCATCGATCAACCTCTGTAATACACCGCGGCTTCCGAGAGAATTCTACTGTTATTCTCTTTGCACATTTATGAAGTCTCCGGTTTATCGCCTGAATATGTTGTGGCGGGAACTTGAATTTTGAAACCTTTCCAGTAACCCAAGACCTGATAAGTTTTTTTGTCACGCCCAGGCAAAATAAGTGCATATAGTCAAGGGGGAAGGTTTTGACCATATCAATTGGTAGTTCTTCTAGTAACGTATTATACACATGATGGTGAGGATATGTCCTTTCACGAAATGACTTATCCGTCCGTTTTATAGCATCTTCATATAGAAACACAGTACGATGACAAATCTTTTGTCCCCTAATATTACATTTGTGGCAGCTATAAAATCCGGAATGACACTTTACACCGGTGATAAATGCCCGAGCTGGAGCATCACACACAAAACTAGTAATTTTAAAGTTTAGACGCTTTCCATTCAACACAATGCCAGTATCATGTAAACGTTTAGCTTCAACAACAAATTCCAGAAGGTAGTCAGCAGAACAGGAAGGCTTCCCTGTTCCATAATAAATCCCGATTATGAAAACTTTGTCACTAACAGATTTCGAAACAAGTGATCCCAAAATCGGCCAGAATTGTCCACTGGTGTTTTTATGTAACGGCAGTCCATCCACATTAACCTGAAGCTCAATTGTGTCTTCATCTATAGGTTTAGTTATTTCTTGAGAAATGGATTGTTCAATTCCAATATATAGGAATTCTCCTGGAGGACATGAGCGTACATTTGTACTTCGTGGAGTCTTTAGCAATGTTCTGGCATCACTCGGTAACTCACTTCCATTTGAATTCAAAATCTTTAGTAGCTCATTCAACGCACAATGTGGGATTTTGTACTTGATTGTCCAAAGTGAAAGGGATTCTTTTAGGCTACAAATGTCTCTACTTAAATGACGAACGGTGGGTTCCAAAGTTTGTAATTCGCCGAGGTCTGATGTACTGTCGAATTGCGAGACACTTTCAACGATATCACGACGGGAACAATTTGAATCCTGAAGGTCGGCTTGGGGGAGCTCAGAAGAAATATCAATGATTATTGGATTCACTAATGATAGCGGTGGTTTTATAGTAGATGCCGAAAAAGTTTGTAATTCTTGATTTGTGCACTGCTTGATAACTCGTCGTTTGTGTCGTTCACTAAGTTTGAGTATATTTTTATTTCTTTTCATTTTAACGAACAAATAAAATATCTCTTATTAAACTCATTCTCACGAGATCTGTACACGGGCAGTTGTGTATGCCTCTGTTGTTTGCAGCTGTGCCAAAATAATTGATGCTATCGCGCCAAAGAATGGACGAAAATTCCACATCAAAATGATGCCATTTTGACATGCTTAATTATGGTACAAGTTTTCTATAACAAATACCATCAGTATGACAACATTTCGACACACGAATACGGTTCCGTATACTCCGCATGTTTATGACAATAATCCGGAATCAGTATGACAAGATGTGCTATGTGGGTAAGTATCAGTGCATTTTTTGTTCTCGAAAATTTGTCACCAGTAATGGACTGAACCATCATCTCAAGCATCACATCGGAGAGAAACTATATTCTTGTAAAATTTGCAAAGCAGACTTTGTCCGAAGTTGTCAACTTAAGGTCTGCATATCAAAAGTCACACCGACGAGAAAAACTTTGAGTGCAAAATATGTCACCGGAAGTTCAAGACCTCGTCAAACGTTAATTGACATATGAAAAGTGTGCACGAGAAAGTGAAAAACTTCAGTTGCGCAGTTTGCTACAAGCAGTTTTCCAAGTTGAGTAATCTTAAAATCCACTCGCTTGTACATAGTGACACAAAGCCGTATAAATGCAGTATTTGTGCTAAAGCATTTAAATATACTCACTGTCTGACACAACACCAGAGACGTCATACAGGTGAAAAACCATTTGAGTGCCAGATCTGTCAAAGAAATTTTCCCACAAAATAACCCTCGTCAATCATATCAGAACTCACACAAACGAAAGACCTTACAAGTGCTCCATATGTCAACTTGGATTTAAACAGACTGGTAGTCTTATCATACATGTCAGGATGATCCATGACAAACACAAGCAGTCACACAAGTGTTCCACATGCAACAAAACTTTTAGTGGGAAGTTCGGATTAAAGCGACATCAACTTCTTCATGCTGACAGGAAGCCACATGAATGTACCCTCTGTAGTAAGATGTATTATTCCAAGGAATCTTTGAAAAAGCACCTTAAAACTCACTTAAAAATAGGTAAGCTTCATAAGTGTGAGGTGTGCGAAAAAACATTTAAGCTTGCATCCAAGCTAGTGGGACACATGAGTACTCACACGAGTGGCAAACCCCTATGAGTGCATGCACTGCAAAAGGGGATTCTCAACTGGCTCGTCAATGATGCAGCATGTACATCGTAATCACATCAAAAAGAAGTCGATTGCATGTTTGTTTTGTGGAAAGGGGTTCCACGAACCAAGTAAAAATTTTGACCACCTACGTCGTCACATTCGCGAAAAACCTCATTTTTGCCAGGGTTGTGGAGCAGAGTTTGTATCTAATCGTGAAAACGTAGTACATTACAAACGTAGTGTCTGCTCAAAATTGGTCACAATGAACTGAGACAAGCCAAGTGAACTTCAGTTTTTATTTTGAATATAAGGACCAATACCAATATACCTTAATATATTAAGTGTTTTATCCTTAATAATCGAACTATGAAGTATGCAGTACGTCGCTAACCATGCATGTGGGTAACATGATGAAGAAGGATAACTTACCTTAAGTACGAACATGACTCCATCCTTAGAGTTACATATTCAGGAAATCAAGGAAGACTTTCAGCTAGATGTGTCTGGAGTTTGAAGTTACTTATTCTTGTAGGTTTCATATCCGAATTTGTAAATACGTCCGCCTTCGTTTGTTACCAGGATATATATTCTCATAAGTAAGCATACACGAAGGAATTCAAAAGTATTCGCTCATTTGCATATTAGTTAAGGAATATAACTACACATTGGAGCATTTTTTTAAAAAATTTTACGTAGGATTCCTGACTTTTTCTGAAGCTACTGGATTTTGCTTCTGCAAAGTTTAATAATTCAGCAAGAAGGACGAAGCTATCGACATTTCCTATATCTGTTTTGGCTGGCCAATCCTATCCATTGACAAAATATTCAGTAACAGCAAAAATCAGTGGACCAGTTCAAAAAATTAATTGTTATTAGGATAAGAAATTTACTTTGAGTAACAACTTGAAGCTTTTTAAAGATTTTTCTACGTCGACAACTAGACCTACATGAATATCCTCAAGGAAAAGTCGACGAAGAAGCAAAACGTTTCTGACGAGGACAAGTAGGGAGGGAAATATAAGTTTTGTTAAATTATAATTGTAGTTTAAAAAAAATAAAAACAGGGTGCTTCATTTGAACCGACCATTAAGTATTTGTATTACAAAAATTTACCCTGTTTTGAAGCTAGATTCTTGGATATTTAATGAAAAAATCTTGTTCTTTGCAAGTTCTATTTTAGTGGCATAATTAAGTTTAAACAGTTTGAATGCTTATGAAAGCACTTTGTTTCTTCTTCTAATAAATATATTGTACGATTATAGCTGTATTTATAAATAGGTTTTCGGATTGTTATAAAACATGGCTGATGTATCGTGCAATGTAGCTTCTTTATAGAATGCCGTTGTTACTTTTGAATCTTCTACTTGCTTCTCAATCCGTTAATACATATGCAAAAATTATTAATAATGCTTCTGACGAGGTTTTAAACAAAATGGAATAATACTGTTTTGTTAAACCCGCATATTGGGAAGCAAGCATGGTTTTACTATAATTATTATGAAGTTTATTTTATGCTTATGCATGTATTTTAATTAATTATATTGGCAGATATTATGGATATGAATATTATTATTTGTTACTAAACAGGTGGATTGAAACGTAATTAAATTTGGTATACCGTAATAAAAAGTTTCTGCACGTTTGGCAGCTCCAGCCAAGTTTCCCTATCATCGTAACATTTATATCTGAATTATGTGAAAGTACGAGCATGGTTGAAACCATCATTCGTCACGTATCATTTTATTCACTTTACTTGTCACTTCTGTAAATATATAGTTGTAGTTACAACTCCACTGGGATAATATGCTTCGTATTTTAAAAACCCTTGTTAATTAATATGCAGCTGTTTAATTCTGTTTCCTGTAGTTACTTCCTAACTAGAACATTGTCAATAAATATATTGATTCCAGGCAAGGATATCCTATAAGCGCACATACATACCCCACAAGCGTATTTGCTATACTATTATAGATATGGCGGCAAAGTAGCTTCACTTAGTTAAAGGCAAAGTATTGTTAGTCTTGTCTTGTCAAGATCTATAGTTAGGATAATATTTAGTTGAAAATGTTCAAATTGCGGGTTTCCTTTGTTCTTCTATTGGATATGTTGTAAGTTTGAGCCGGATCGCTGTAACCCTCGTTGTTGTTTTTGTTTAAGAATTCTACCATTTCAAAGCAAGATATAACATACTTCCCTTAAAACAAAACTCTCTAGCTTGCAGGCAGTCTTGACACCACCTAAATTGCTCGTAATCCCATTGTATCCTTTATAACCTGGATAACTACATACATACGAACACTCGTAGCCACTCTGATCAGCTATAAACCTATCATTGCGCACAGCCTCGCTTAATGTTTAAACCGATTACATTGTTCACCGTCACCGTCATTCAGCTACTAATTTAGCTTGGAGACGCAAAGTTTCGCTCATCTCACCAATTGTACGTACGCAGCCACTGTGAAGTTATTGCTGACGAGGATGATGTTCATGAATCATGAACAATCCTAAGTAAGCATGGTGCAATCATCGAAATTGTGATATTTATGTATTATTCACTCGAAAATTGAGAGTCCCCTTTCTTGAGCTGCGTACTATGATTTATGCTTGAAGCGCCTCATGCTGCTCTGCCCATTTCAGGTTCCTACCATGCCCACCTCATTTAAATTATATTTGGGATACTACTCGGATATATTTAGTTTCATTCATGTGGTCAGGATCTGTAAACATATTCATGGGGATACACAATAATTGACAGTGAGTGAAGTAAGCACTTGGGGAGTCTTGTCTCCTGAAGCCATAAGGTAGTTGTGATGATATTTAGTTCAAATCGCGGGCTGTCCTTTCTTCTTTGTATGATTACAGGATACATGGTTTGGAAAGTTTGATCGGGATCACTTTGTTGCTCTTATTTTCATAATACCTCCATCAGCAAGAGTTATACCTTTCCCTTAAAACTTTCATAATTCCACAATAGCCCTCACTCGCTTGCAGGGATTTATGCACCACCTAAAATGTCGGTAATCTCTTAATCCTTTTAATCTCACCTAACGTAAGTGGCCAGTGTGAAGTAAATGTAAATTTTGCTGAAGACGATGAAAACCATGAACAATCCCACACATGCGGATGCTTGCTTGTGCTGCGTACTATGATTTAAGTATAAACCGTCTCATGCTATTGTATCCATTTCAGGTACCTCCCATTCCATTAGAATGTCTCCTACGACAAAGTCCCAGCTGCACTGGGAATATGTTTAACATTGGCACGCCGCACGTCGCGCGTCGGTATAAACATTGACAACTGAGGGTATAGTCAAAGGTAAACTTGTGGCATGCCAGCGGCAGAGGGAATTCCCGGTGAACATAACACGACAAAAATAAATTCAGTCTCGAACAAGCATCAGAAGTAGTAAGGTTCAAAAGCGATTTTGCCCAGAGATTTTCTTCAGCCGCCAACATTATCAACAATTTATTTGATGGATTTTAAAAATGAGCTACGCTTAATCTCAAGATATACACGCAAAAGTAGTCACTATTTAAATTTATTAGTTGTGCACTGTTGAAAAGTTGGGTTTGCTTGTGATTTCTAAATTAGTTTTCCTGAGCGTGATATTAACCGCCGATTCCATTCAAGAATCATGTCTAACCAACATACTACACATTAACCATCCAATGCAACAGTTTACTACAACCCGACTTTAAAAAAAGTAAAGCAAACAAATCTCCTGCCACCCCAATTTTAAGGACATTATTGTCAATATTGAAGCTGGTCAGGGTCGAATGCTAATTTTGTGACGTTATTTCTCT
>JAANSN010005508.1:0-12300 GCA_036850665.1 Dicranocentrus wangi
GGCAGGACAAAGCCGAGCTTTGCATAATTAAATATTGCATTCCCCACCGA
Source organism: Dicranocentrus wangi (assembly GCA_036850665.1). Taxonomy (NCBI): domain Eukaryota; kingdom Metazoa; phylum Arthropoda; class Collembola; order Entomobryomorpha; family Entomobryidae; genus Dicranocentrus; species Dicranocentrus wangi. Next base: position 51 of record JAANSN010005508.1, read on the forward strand.
AGCATCTTCCAGGAAGGCAGTAATGTAGTTTAGGGCACTAAAGGATTTCCAAATGTAGGGACAGTCGTCTAGCTTGGCAGACTCGTTGGCCCAGCAGGAAGAGTAGTTGTTCAACTCCATTCCTCCAAACCCGGCCATGATGTTGGGAAAGGTGTTCTCCCCGATTTTGTTGTATCCCTTCAGCTCTATAAAGTCATTGCTCCGCAGGTAGTCTCGAGTTTTTGGGAGCGAGCGAATCATATGGAGTCGGGATACTGAATCTATACCTGCAAAAATATGCAAATACAAGCCGAACCTGAATATCCTCTCCTATCCTTTTTTCTTGATGCTTGACGACCCAGGCATACCAATTATCAAAATCCTTGGCGGCACCGGAAGTCCCTGATTCCTCCTGTTGTCCCAGTATTTCGCCTTTTTCCTTGCGGTTTCAGAAACTTGTTGTGGCGGCAGGACAGCACCATGGAATTCAACAACGCTTCCGTTGTTGTTGTTCTTCTTCCCGGAACCTTGACATTCAATCTTGACAAAGGAGCTGTTTATTTGTATGCCCTGTGGTCCAACGGGAATGTGAACGCAATCTTTTGAATAACTGCAAATTACCATATAATGTCAAGGCATTGCCAGGGCGTTGCGCAAACATGTGGGATTTGCGAATTTTACCTAATTCCGAAATCCGCCAAGTGGTTATACTTGTCTGGAGATTGTTGCACGCGATGGATGATGCGGTAGCAACAGTTTGGCGACTTCCACGGTTCCCACTTTTTGAAAATGCTATTATTATTATCAATAATAAGTCTCTATAGAAAAAAGCAAGTTTAAAAAAATAATGCGTGCACACAAGTTTAGTAACATTGTAATTGTACTACAGAGGAGGTAACTCGGAAATCAATAAAAGATTCAAAAACCTGTGCAAACTTACTTACCTGGTCAACTAGTTTTACCAGTCGTCGTTGGCTACACGACATGGGCTTCCTTTTCTTCAAATACTTTTTAACGGAGTTTTCAAACGCATTCATTTCTATGATTTTGCATCCATTGGTAAACACCACGTAGTCTGCATGTGACTCAACGTCGTCCTCATCCCTGAGAAAACCATTTAGCAATCCATGAATGAGCTGACAGAGTATTTTTGCTGGGTTTTCATGCAAAATTCATGTAATAATGTTCAGATTAAGACGATAGAATTCATTTACAAGGCTGGTCGGTCGACTTACCACAGGGATAACGCCAACCCCGAAGCCCCCGCAGTCTGTCCACAACTGGCATTCATACAAATAATGGGGAATGGGATTCCATAAGGTGATTTATGATTATTGTAGTAGAAGAAAGGGGTTACGTAGAAGAGGAAAATGAAGGCGGCGAGAAGCGAAAGAATTGACTTTTTTCGGCGACGACCTATCAACCTAACCCAGCCAAAGCCCATGTTTGATTCACTCTTCTGAATCAACACAGTCAGTTGTTGGTAGTGTGGAACTATATGGCACGATATGATACTTCCCCCGCTCCCGTCCAGAATGAGCCGGCTTTGGGTTCGGCCTTGTTTTGTTGCAGATGTAAAATTCGTTTAAGCGAAGAGTCGTGCATGCATTCAACATGCAGCCAGGAATGCAGTGAAGCGACTGGTTTAATTCCACGTAATTTGAACAACGGCGGTTGCTAAAGATTTAGGGGAATTTAAACTCACATTTAATTAATAACTTTTCTAAGAAAACCGGCATTGTATTGTGTGCAATGTGAAAAATAAAACTAACTTTAATCCTATAGAGACAAGCTGAGAATGACAAGGTAAGCATGAGCATGAATGGAAATTATACCTAACATGAGTTCAGCGTGGACCTTTCTTTGTTTACAAGAGTTCAGCATTGTATTTTTTCCCGTTTTGATTCGTTGGGGATTCTTGGAAAAACTCTTTCCAACTCAGTTTACGTGTTTTGTGTTGAGCGACCAATCATAAACTAACACGTTTTTTTGTGTTGAGTTTTTGGAGTCGTAAAATTCCGTTGGGAAGCATTTGACATGTCCGAACCGAAAGCCAAAAATATGTGCCCGAGCTGAATCAATGGTTAGATTTACCATTCACAATTCTCCTCCTCGCATTTTGATGGCGTTATTCTCGGAATACTACGTACGTATTAGCCAAACAATACAGGTGGTGTGATTAAGAGTCGAGCAAACAATATTTGACACGTGGAGGGCACGCTGCGCTCGTCACAAGAAGAATGATGGTGTAAATCATCATTAGAAAATCAAGCGATTGGCTAGCGTCATCAATATACAGTAGCCGATTGGAACTGTACAAGCAGTTGTTAAATTCTTCGCCCGAAGAAAAGCACGACTTCATAATAAATGAATGTATCCCCTTCCTTCTCTGTAGCATCATCACACTATGATATGGGAATATTGTACATGCATGAGCGTTTTGATTTCTCTCTACATTTGACTTATTATTACTACGCTCACAATTGCAATCAATTGCCATAGGTCAGTTAGTTGTCTGCTGTATGCATGTGTATTTCGACTGGGGAAACCCACCCTCCTCCTCCCATCTTCGTTGTCAACAAAACTGGGATGAGATGATAGAAAAAAATCCGCATCAAAGGAACATAAATATATGTTTTTTACGCTCACGAAAATACACGGTTATTTTTTTTTGCCTTCTTTAAATATTATCAGGCTGCCAAAGTAGACTCAATGCCATAAAATGCACATTATCTTTGTCACGTAGAAATGGTGCAGGCAGGCAGGCAGACAGGCGAAAGGAATAAGTTACTAGCAGTATTGCTGCACAGCAATGTTGGCTGGGTCTGACTGAATGAATGAAAGTTGATAATTTCCCATCATTCTTCCATCTCCACTTAAACTTGATGCCACCTGATGCTTTTACATGCACGATTACAGTTTATGAGTAGCTCCTGCTACACAGACTTTATGGCAACATCATCGACCTTGAAATCCGAGACGAGACCCTCTCTCTCTCTCTAACTCACTCCTCACTCACTTCTTTTCACTCTACATACTAAAAACTCTATACAGGATTTAGTTCCAATTCTGCCTTCCCCGTCATCAGTGCTCTTAATGTTAGTCGCTCTGATCACAAACAAGTTGCACCACACCGCCGCCGCCTCCGTGACAACTTATGTAGTTGTTCAACAACGAAATTTAAATTCTAATTCCTTTTGCTAATAATAACTATGCCGGTATATCATGTTTAGTGCTTATATTTTCTGGTACTCAGTGAAAGTGAATTACTGTAGAGTTTCCCTTTAAACTATTTGGGCACTTTTATTTTGTATTTTTACGATTGGGTTTTGATTATTTGGTGCAAAAATCAAAATGGAACTTGAGAGAAACTCGTCAGGACGGTCGTCGAGCGAGAGTGGCGGGACATCTGAAGCGGCGGCATCTACTAATGACGATTTAGAGATTGCCCATGCCCAACTTTTGTATTGGCTTCGAAAGTATTTTAAATTGGATGATTTCGGATCTGAAAAGAATGTTGAAGCTATCAGGACGGCGATGGAAGGTGAATAATGGAAATACTAGAATTCTCCAGCTCTATCTGCTAATGATTATAGTGGTATACATTCGGCGTTAACATTTACTTAATAATTTCATTTTTGTTATACCTGTTTTAGGAACGCGTGACGTCAATGTCACCATTGAATTGGAGGATCCTTCACCCGACCTTGTCTATCAACTCCCGGCCGTCCTCCAACCACAAAAGATAACCTTTGTGATAGCACCAACATCAACTTTTCGTCAATGTGCTGAGGTATTATATGTAATAAATTTTGAATGCAAAAATAATTATTCCAACCAACCAGCAGTTATTCTCTCTATTATTATTTGCAATTAAGTAATTTTATAATTAAATGATTTTTTTGTAAATTTTAGGAAGAAATTAAACATCTCAAATCTCTCAACATTGGTGCAACGTCATTCAACTCGCTGGGACGAGATGATGAAAGGAGAAGGGAAATTTTTGACTGGATGGTTCCTGCTCGCCCCAAAACCAAACTCGTTTATATTACATTCGTTCAGGCCGCATGTCCAGCATTGCAGGTTACTCAAAAAAAATGAAAAAAAATACAACCGCAAATCAATTCAACAGGAATTCGCTCTGCTTACTTTTTTGGGTAAAAAATGAATGAAGTGAAATACATTATTTTTTCCTTTTTGTAGGCTTTACTGGAAGGGATTGCGAGCAGGGATAGACTGGCATACATTGTCCTCAAAGAGGTACCTACCCAGAGCTTAAAGTCTATTAAATTGTGATTCTTGAGTGAAAAATGTTTTTTGCAAAAGTGTTCATTTATATTAAAAATCTGTGAAAAAAAAAAAACAACTCAAATCAATTCAGCAGAAATTCGCATTTGCTCCGCTTACTTTTGGGTAAATGAATGAAATGAAATATACATTTTTTTCCTTTTTGTAGGCTTTACTGGAAGGGATTGCGAGCAGGGATAGATTGGCATACATTGCCCTCAAAGAGGTACTGTGAACGGACTGTAGAGAACAAATGTTTAATGCCGAAGTTGTATTTTTGCTTGTTATACTGATACTTGTGCTGCTGAGCTGTGAGGACTGTATTTATGATTGTTGTTGTAAGACAGATTGGACTTGTGACTTATGGATTGAGATACTAGGCAAATACAACATGCTTGTGTATTTCATACTTAGCTAGTGTGTTTATTGTCAATTGGGGAAAAAACGAGATATCTTACTTTGAGTGACAAGGTGCATAGCTGCAACCGACTGAACGGAATGGGCCAAGATTCATTGTGTCCGCTCGCTTATATAGGCGGAAATTATACATACATACCACAATTGGTCAATTTTTATAAGTATCAACATCATATATCAGGAAAACGGTCATTTCTTGTAAGACATTGAACTGGACACAATCACATTAGAATATTTGCTTAAATTAAATTATGAAAATCATAAGAATGGTCACATCCACAAAACGAATAAATTCACGATTCATATACAATTTGCATGGTAAAATATTCTTGAGTTCAAAGACATTCAGTTCTGTACATACTGTATCTACCTGCTTGTTGAAAAAGTCTGATATTGTGATTCATGAGTGAAAAAAAGTTTTGTTTTTCAAATTTGTTCATGTTAAAAACCTGTGTGATTTTTATTTTAGGGACAGATGATTCTCAATCAACTTGGAGAGAATGGCAATCCATTACTGCAGAATCTTAAAAATAGTTCTGTTTTGAAGGCAAAGGGAATCCCGTGGATCATCATTACACGTTCAACAACTGTTCCAGCAGCACAGCAAAATTGAATGTCACAGGGTCGTCTCATTTTCTTTTACTTTTTATTGTTTTTGTAATAACTTGCAAAAATCTTTTAAACGCTGCCACGTCTTCAGTCAATCATTTAGTCAGTCATTCTAACTTTGTTTAACATTCGTCGTAGTTCTAATAAATTTTGTTTTTGTGTCATTGATTCATTTACACTCATAAAAGGAAACATCACCACGAACCGTATGCGATATCAACGAAGATAAATTCCCCTTGTGTTTTGCTCATGCTCACCTCGCTCTTACAATATTAACTCAACACAAAAAAAACTACATGGTCATATTGCAGTATGGCAACCACGGGCAAAGCTACAGTCCACCAGTGTCAATGCAGCTCATAATTTTTAAAATTAGAGGTGCCAGCCTTCCTCATCATCAATATTGTAAAATTTTATTACAAATTATTATTACAAAATGTTATCGTCGCCTCCCTTTGCTCATCATTATCATCATTTCTATTTTGCTGCAACAAAAGCAGCCTCATCTCAGGAGCAAGAAAAAATCTCTTTTGTTAAATATAATATTTTTTTGCGACGCTGCTTTTATTTAAAATGAGTTGTGCTGGTTTTGTTTGTATGTGTAAACTCACGGCTTTTTTGTGGGTTTCTCCTTTTTTAACTCCCTTTCTTTCGTTACGCTTACCTATATTACGCGTGAAGCTTTTATTGTGGGTGGCAAGAAGTGCAATAGGGAAGTCTTCAATAAAAGTGCATGCATTTTGTACGCTTCAACTCAAAACTCAACTCTCTCTCATCTTTCAATTCAACATTTGACATGCTGAACCACCACCGCGTATTATATTCACGAAAAAAAAATTATTATTGTTATTATGCTAAAATTTGCACTTTTGTATTTCGTTTTTACTCCCACAATCTCAATTTTGGCGAATTAGTGTCAGAATTAGTTCCCGTGGCCATTGAAGGCAAAAAATTTGTATGAAGCTTATTCATATGGTGGTAATGGTATGTGCAAAATTTCAGATTGATCAGAGTCGGTCAATTTTAGCTATTTTACTTGTGAGCTTTGCGGGCTCAGTACATTTCATTCTTGCTCGCACGGTTGTGCTCCATTCATATGGGGAAACAACTTTGTCATGAGTTTGATATTGCTTTTTTCAGTACACTTCTCCAAACCTCCAGAGAGTGGTTGTGAAGGTCGACTGACTGCTTGACAAGCGGTAAAAGGTCGTGTCAATAATAATACTGATGAAGAAAGGGAGGCTTTCATCTCAATCCGTACGGCCGAACGATCTGGTGGTGGTGGTGGTGGTCGGAGAAAAAGGATGGGAAGCGTTTCAAACTCACCCCGACTTAATAAACAATGAATAATCCGTGCAAGTTGCTGCTTTTATATTTTGTAAAGCTAAGAAAGGTTGTGTTTTTGCAATTTAAAGTATATTGAAATTCGTGACATTTTTTTGCGTGAGAGCGTTTAGTTGAATGGCAATATATTAAATATGGTAAAATTTCTTGGAAATGGTTGCTAACTTTGTCCTTCATCAGGATGTTACATTAGATTTACTTTTACTAATAGAGCTATGCCAACTATGCTTTACACATTCTGTTTCTGTACTATATAATTAGGTAACCTAGGATTCTTCATCTAAACTACTTATCATCTATCCCTCCCTTCCACGCTCTATCCTCCAATTAGTAGGAGGTCTACGAGACGACGGAGAGTGAAATCAAACAGGACCAGTGCTGTGGCTGATTCGATGAAATTCCTCCCTCCAATTTTTATTTTGAGGGTCCAAGAGGAGCGGAGCTGTCTCCGAGCGAGTTTCGACTGCGCTACACTCGCCGCCATGCCCTTCGTCAGAATTGAGTGAGAGATTGTGTTCACAGCCGCCCCATCGCCTACTGCTATCACGTGAAAAACATATACAGTAGCACATCCAGCAATCATCGATGTCTGAATGAGCAGGGGCAGATTGCTCGACCCTGCAAGAATTTTCAGAACCAAGTAGCTAGTTAATATTTCGCATACTACAATTGCCACAATGATCGCCAAGCCCACAGAGGAGCAGTAGTTAGTGAAATAAGCATTCAGAATCTGGCAACTTCGATACAACTTCAGCTGAGAGGGAAAGTCTGGACCGGGGCGAACTGCCATGAACTGGAGTAAGCTCTTTTGACACAGGGAACCAAGAAATAGGTGCATACAATCTATTATTGCTTGTGAAAGGTATGTTTCCCAAAATAGAAGATGGGGGACTAGAGTTCCAAGTCCTATGGCCACCCTCGCTGGCCATGAAATATTTGAACCCCACGTGCCTTCCTCGCCGCACCATCCCATCAGCGATGAAAACATGTTCAACGGTGAACATGGCCACACCAGGGAAAGAAGTGAAAATAACCATGGATACACCATCTGGCTGGCAACTAACGCTCGAGTCAGTAGTTTGACTGCCGTGTGTGGTCGGACAATTTCTTGAAAAGCTTCATCTGCAAGAGAAAAATGAGCAAGCAGAATAATTAGCCCAAAAGTGGATTAACGTTACAACAAGAACTTCTTACCCTGCCTCCTGCCATTCGCGATGGAATGGAGCCCATTGAGAAATGCGGCGCAGTCTGACCCATTTTCTCTGAAAGCTGGTGAAGAAGCGGCAAGCGCAGATGCAATACAATAAATAAGCCCACATAAAAGACTCATTCCGACGTCTCCTGATTTCCACGCCGTCCAGGCGTTTAGTCCAAAGAGGCAGCCACCTGCAGCCAAGAGCGCAGCCCAGCGTGTGGTTCCAGATTTGGTTTGGAATGCCACCTCGTAGCTGCTCCCGTTCCACACAACTATGCTCCCCGGGATGCGACGCGCTAGATAGTGACATTTGGCAAGGCTGTCGTTGACTCCAAGCTCAATTAACATGGTGTTGACCGTGGTAAATATGTGGCTGCTTCTCTTCGAAGTTTCGACAGAAGGACTAACTGCTCGACGGCGAAACAGATTTCTAAATGAGACTAAAGCCCGATCGTGTAAGTCAGTCGTAGCTACAACATTGTTTCATAATTCAGAATCACGGGTTTTCCCGTTTTGAAAACATTTTAATTTTTCAAATACTCTACCCGTTTTTCCTCTGTCTTGACATTACTGTCATGAAATAAGCATGAGCTAGTTACTATCGCTCTAGCTCCGACTCCGATTATTGGAAGGAGAATATTTAATTGTTTGATAAATGATAGATGCTTTTGTTTTTTCGTAAATATTCTCGCTCCAATAGTCGGGATAGTAGTATTAGACTTGAAGAATTTCTAATACATTAATTGATTATAACATGGCGATAATCCATTTCGGTGTGCGTAACGCTAGCTTTTTTGACCAGCTCCCAGAAGCACAAATTAAAATTACCTTGAAGTATAAAGCATGCCAATTATTTAATAGCCCAGGGAAATTACTTTTCTCAAGATTTTCACAAGGAGGATGGGAGGAAGTGAGGACATTCCATGACAACCATTCACACGTCTTATAATGTCCTCATATATTTTTTTGCGAAATGGATTTGAGCTTTTTTATCCGACTTTTTGCAATAATTCAATTAATTAGACTAGAGAAAGGGAGAAAGAAAGAGGAAAAGGGTGGGAGGAGGAAAGGAGGAAGAAAAGGAATATTATAAATGGAACAATCCGTGTTTGTGCTAGCTAGTCCGTTCGTTCGCGTTCCTCTATCCCGAGTTGAATTAACATCTTAGTACACAACGGCTTCTATCCAGTATGCTAGTCAGGATTGCTTTACGGGTAGCACCAGGGTCTTGCTAAATGACACTAAAGGTTAATTATGGATTAGGGTGAGTGGCATTTCGCCAGATCGTCGTTCACCCCACGTCGAAATAACGTTTAAAAAAGCAAATTTCAATTTAGAAATACTCAACTCAACTCAGTTGGTTTGTCTTGTCGCGCAGGATTGTTTACGTAGGCTGAGCGGAAGTTGTCGAAATGAAATTAGTAAAATGTCTGTAAAAGGAGATGATGGATCTCGGTTGATGAAAAGGATGAGGAAATGAATCTGTCTTGTTTGATGGCCTGTGTATTATACGAGAACGAGAATGAGCGAGTGAATCAGCAGGTGAAATCCGAATACTTTTCACACCACATTACAACAACACGTCTATCCACCAATGTCAATTGTAATATATAAATGATTATTTTTGGTTGAGAAAGGGCCGGAATTAATTAACTATTCAAATGATATTACGTGGCTTACATGAGATGGGTTGTCCATTAATTAAACTATACCGCCCCCCCCACCAACTCCCCAGCTCTCCATCTAGCACACTCCACACTTGATCAAGTTTTGATAGCTAATACTGCTACTGCTAGAATTAATTTTAGAGTTAGAGTTAGATTTTTGACATGCTGCCAGCAGAACACAAATTAATAAACAAAATGTTGTTTTTCGATCTGATCTTTGCCGCAGAAGGGGAGGAAGGCAGGAGGCGAGGATATTCCGGAAATTAGGAATTCGCGTAACGCAACTACAAAAGCTGTCACGAGAAGCTTGGCACCTTTTTAGAATCTCATAATAATGCAAAATAAAATTTTGATAATTCAGAAAGCTAATATTTTCAGCTAGCTTTTGACTAGATGTTATGCCAGCATAGCAGCATAAAAAAAGATTTTTGGCTAAAACTCATGCTGGTTATTTAATAACCCTGGCTAGGAAACCTTCCCAGAAAGTACGGATTAGATGGCATCATGCCATTCCAAAAAAAAAACTTTTCAATTTAACCTTTGACCCCTTCTCTTGCTTGTAGACCCTCACAAGACAATTGCTCCTCATTCTACTCCTTGATGGGAAATGATGAGAAAATATTTAAGAAGCACGGCGATGTTGGTTAGCAGGCAGCATCATCGGTTTGGCTGCATGGAATTAGCTCTGTCACTCACAAAGTTTATGATTTGCATCAGGTTACATAAAAAATAATGCCATTTGCAATATATGGATAACATGTTTGCTGCTGAGCGTAAGACGAATTTGTACTGGAAGTTTATGGAAATTGAACTGAACACAACAGAAAGCTTTGTAGAGTATCTATGCAAATATTATTTCAAACTACATAGGTATATTCACCTCAGATTATGTCTCCCGTTCTGTTCATCTTTACTCATTTAACCCATCGTAATATGTTTTGTGCCTATTAGCCTATTACCTAACTCACTCATTTTATCTGGCAAAACGTGATCATTTGCATTGTTGGAGTGTGAACACCAAGATGACCCGTGTCTGCCTGCCGTGCCTGAATCGATAAAGTTTTACATTCTCCGAAATTTATTTTTTGAGATGCCAGATCGAGCAACTTTTGCGGATATCTAAGACCTCATGTATTATCTTTTTATGTGCAAAAATGTTTGTTATTATTATTGTTCTATTGATTTTATTTCTCGAATTGTTTACGTGTTTCTACACATACTTTATTTTCTCTTATTATTTAATTCCTTCAAAAAGCTTCACCAGCCGGAGGTTTCCCAGCCGCATTGCCTTTGTCAGCTTCGTTTCCCCCTGGTTATTGGCCAGCCTCGCATTTGCTCCATGTTCCAGCAGAATCTGGCATTTGTCCAACGCCAAAGCGGGAAACACTTCTCCACCTCTACGGCCATAGCCCGCATATTGGAGCGGACCGTTCCCCTTGGCATCCCTTCCGGTGACGTCCAGCAGCTCCAGCTCCAGGAGCAACTTGAGCCCGTCCACACTCCCTCGCTTGGCTGTCACATGAAGACAGCTTTTTCCTTTGTTGTTCACCCTCCTGGGGTCCGCTCCACAAGCTATTAGCGACCCCAATAATTCCCTGATCGGGATTCGGAGGATCATCCCGAGCGCTACTGTAAGGTTTACCACAATTTGGGGGAGTGGTGGGCGCGGAAGGCTCCGCCGAGCACGGGAAATGCTTGTGATGGACCAATAAATCTCGTATAAATTACACACGCGGAGGTTGAGTGTTGAAGATAAGATGAATTATTCAAAAGAGTGGAGACATCGATTTAGTACAATTATATATTAACATTTTTCGAAGGTTGACTTACATTTTTATATGATTACCCATCAGTCTAACTTTGCTATAGGTAAAAATATTATATATAACGATTCAGTTAGAGCTCTATATAACTTTTGCTGCATTTGGCCCAGAGTCATCATGTGCCTATTACGCATCACACAGGAAGAAAGACTAAAGTAAGAAGATTACACATATTCATACATTCATTCACAATTTTGTCACGCGTGCTACGCGTGGCTGGTTTTACGACCAGTTTCGATGATGTCACTATCAAGATACGCATTTTATATTCGACACAGTGGAATGTATTAAGTTTATATGGAATTATTTTATTATAATTTGGCCAGGCTACAAAAACTTTAACCGATTGTCTTCTAATGTATGACGTACGTTTGGATTTAGACCAACCAATAATATTAAAATACAAAAGTTGCGAGTACCTGGTACTACATCATATATTATGTATTTGACTGCGCTTTCTATTCAGTATTCACCCCTCCTCCTTGTCACAGAAATTACAAATGAAACACCTGCTACTACTGGATGGAAATACTATTGAAATGGAGTCTTTCTTGCTAGGTAGCACCTTGACATAATCACATAATTCCGACTAAACAAATGCAATGCTCAATTATATCACTATTTATGATGAAATTATGATTCAGAATGACAATGAATAAAACGCTGTGCTTAATTCAACAGGTATAAAAGGAAGACCGAAAGGCATCACGTTGTCAGTCAGTATCACCTCATGTCAGGTTACTAACAATTATTGTACTTAAGTTTCTAGCTGAAAATAAAAGCTTTGGTAAACCTTATAAAAACCCTGAAAGGAACCTCCCCCCTTTAATCCCCACCCCTCCCCCTTCATTCCCCACCCCTCCCCCTTCATTCCTTACCCCTCCCCTTCATTCCTTACCCCTCCCCTTCATTCCTTACCCCTCCCCTTC